>BRDA01057370.1:0-13993 GCA_036984385.1 Crenuchus spilurus
TATATATTATTATACATTACAGCTATATTATTTACTGTATGTGTATATATATATATATGAGAAAAGTAGACCCTTTAAGGTTTCCAGAGTATGTTTAGTTTTGTTTCAAGGATGAAATATTGCAAAGTGTTTTTGTTTAATTTTGTTAATATGCCACTGGTGGAAGCGCCGACTCCAATTGGTCCTCTTGCTTCATTGCTTCTTTAATTTAGATCCTGATTTGCAAGGATTGTTAACAAACACAAGTCCTCAGCTGCCACCCAAATATTTCAGTCCATTCTCTCAAATCACATTTGTCTTAAAGTTTCACAGATTAGTCAGTGAATTTTTATATAGATGAACACAGCCATTACACACAGCAGCAGGTATTCACAAAGCAGCCTGATCCTGGAATATAGTTTACATTGTCACACTGACCTAAAATCACAATGACTAAACTGTGAGACATTAATGAAGATGTGCATGTCGTTTCAGTGGGTTGTGGGAAGTTTTGGTGCAGTATTTTTCTCAAAACAGTATGGGCTATTTAGGTGACTACTTAGTTCCAGTGTTTCTTAGCAACATTAGCCTTTGAGCTCCAATTCTAAACAGAATAATCCAAACATTAAACATGTCTAGACTGATCAACTACATATGAAGTAAGTTGACCATTATGTAAATAATAGTTTTGTGTAAAATCATTTTTTAATTTGCAGTGTTTGTCAGAAAACCTCTAGAACTTCATTAAAAGTACTCGTGCAAGATGAACCACAGTAACATCACAATAACAAATTTCTAGTGCTGTAAAGTTGTTCCTCTTCTTATTCTGCTGATAACACTTGTTTCATTGAAACTCATCAAAAAGCCCCAGGTGTTTAAATGTCCTCTACTGTTTTTTTTTTCCTATAAAACATTTATTAAAGGGCAAATGTGGTCAGCTTTACTGCCCCTGTCTGCAATGCCTGGAGCAGCTTATCACCCCTTGAACACTATTATGCACCAACAGGAGCCAATATACCAGGCCAGAACTAAAGCAGATTAGCAGCAGAACACACTGGCTTTGTCTCTCATCAGTCCAGCAGTGACCTACTCCACCCTCCTATTAATGGTGCTGTTGGGATGTAAGGTTAGGTTAGTAAATACAAACGTAGAACTGCAATAAATAGTCACAACTGTGGGATGAGCTGCAACAACAAGTCAACAAACTATTGCACCATGTTCATGTTTTTCATCGCATGCCCACCTCCAGACCTACTCTTAACTTTTACAACAATATGGAGGTCAGGTGGACTGGGTACTTGTTCTGGTGTGAGTGAGTGTATGTGTGTGGGGGGTCAGTCATGTCCTAGCTACAGTTAAAGTACCCAATAAAGGGACTCATTGCATCTCTGAACTGGGTATGAACACAAATGAAAATTTTCACAATCCACATTTTTTAATGCACTAGTACTATTTATCTGTATTTATATGATACAGTCATTCTGACAGAATGCAATACACCACAGGAAATGAAGGGGGCGATATAGCTTTGAGTGTTATATTAGATTATAAAAAAAGGACCTTGGGATGAATCTGAAGTTTGAAAGGTGTGTGTCTAAGCATATATTACACTTGTACACACACACACACACACACACACACACACACTCTCTCTCTGAAACAATGTAAATTAAAATGCACATAGTAAAAGCAAACCAGTGCAAAAAAATACATGCACAGACAGACGAACATCAAGACAAAGACAGACACAAAATGATTTTAACATCAAACGAGCAAACCATCCTTCATTTAAAAATGCAACAGCTTGGCCTATTTTTTCTTTTTTGAGGCAGACAGGCTGTGTGTGTGTGTGTGTGTGTGTGTGTGTGTGTGTGTGTGTGTGTGTGTGTGTGTGTGTGTGTGTGTGTGTGTGTGCGTGTGTGTGTTAGCATGCTTGAGCAGGTTTGCTGTGACCGTGACAGGCTTAGAAGGGATGATATTATACACAAAAGAGACCGTTACACACTCTGCAACAGGCACATACATCAGCCTATTCACCAGAGGCACAAAGCACCAGTCACAACCCTCTTCTCTCTCTCTATCTGTCTCTCTCTCTCTCTCGCTAAAAATACCCCACAGTTCTGTCTCTACTGTTCCAGGACCAGTTTTGGATGCTGCTCAAATGACACTGCATTTCTAACACAGATCCTAGATCAACTTTGGTCTTTTCATTCTAAATTCAGGCCCCAGGGCTGGATCGTCTGCAGGACGGCTTTGTGAGGCCAGCCGCAGCACACGTTTCCACATTTTACACCCAAAACTTTTGAATGAGATTAGTAATGAGGCTTCACAAAAGAAGGAATTAGTCATTCAGGCGCAGTGGGACGAGTTCTTGCTTGGATGCTTGGATGTCGCCTGTTTAAAATTTCTCATCCTTGCTGAATAGCAGGGAAAAAGAACTATTATTTATCTTAATCCAGAGCTGAGTTTTTCACGGTGGTTCATGTTTATGTAACATATGCTCCAGATCAAGACTGAAGTCAGCACTAAGACTCAAGAATAAGATGATCAGAATGATCCAAGATGGACAACACTGTATCCCTGAAAATAGAGTGTTTCTAACATAAGAAGAAAAAAAGAACAACAAAATATAAGTAGTTCAGCGCAAATAAATGAAGAAAAATGGTACTGAGCAATTCTGTCAATGGAATCAAGTGGACCAAAAATTCATTTGGCACCCCATCAGTGCAAGACTCAAGTCTAGGGGTAGCTGTGGCTGGTGGTTAGGGCTCTGGTCTTGTGACCGGACAGTTGCTGGTTTGATCCCCCGGGCAGATCATGACTGAAGTGCCCTTGAGCCCAGTGTGTTCACTAGTGTGTGTTTCACTACAGAACAGAACAGAACAGATGGGTTAAATTCAGAGGTTAAATTCCGTTGTGTGTAATCACATTGGCAAAAAAAGTTGAATATTTTCCAATAAAGCAAACAACAACTGCAAGATGGTCTCTTGACCAAGATGGTAAATAGATTCAGTTCAAGATACAAGAACATGATAGCAAACAGAATTCAGAATAAACCAGTGAGGAGACATTCAATTAAATAAATCTGTAATGTGACTAATGTAGAAAATGAACATCCACAAAAAAAGATTAGCCTAGCCTAGTCAAAAGAATGCCAAAGATTGCAAATGCGAAAGAATCAAGAACGCAATCAATAAAAGAATTCAGGGTGGCGCAATTGCCTAACATTGGCCCCATCATGAGGGTATTGTGTGTTCAGTCCCAAATAATGCCATAGTCAACTGAAATTGGAAGTTCAAAAGAGCAGAGCTGGCTTAGATTTCTATGAGTGGGTAGGATGTCCCTCCCTCTACCCCCCATCATTTATTGCAGTGCTAGTGAAGACCTGAATCTTTTAGCTCATGTAACAGTCCAATAACTTTGTGTCAGTAGCAGTTCATGTCTTCATGTGTCTCAGAGGAACCCAATGCTAATGCCAGCTTGGCGTGATTGGGGGAGATCCACATATATATATAAAAAAAGAGTCTTATTGGTAAGAGTCAGTTAATGGTGATGATGGTTGAAATTGACAGACCTTAAATGAATGAACTTTCCACCTGGACTGATTTTCTTTGATACTCATTCCGTGTAAAGCTTTTCTCACAAAATGTACAAACAAGAAGAACTAAATGGTTCAGAATAGTCAAAATGGTCTCTCTAACAAAAGAGATTACCCAGCATACACTGCTTAGTACAGTAAGTTAGAACATGAGAGCAAAAAGGGTTTGAACAAATAATAAATACAAACAGAATAAACCCAACAATGGACTCAAATGACGTGACTGAACTAACCATATGAACAAACTTCTCATTGATGGTAAGAATCAAAGATGACTGAATCATCTGGGTAGGCCTATAACCCAGTAAATATACTCAATTTAAGACACTCTCTTCAATGAAAGGCCAAATATCCTCAGCATGACCTAGAACTCAACAACCAACCTGTCTTCTGTACCAGTGGCCTTTGCCTATGATGACAAAATCGAAGGGCAGCAATGGACATTGGAAACATTTTGCTGTCTAGTAGTGTTGAGTTTCTATGAAAACATCCAGAAGGAATGAATTGACTGTGGTGTCTGTTATTTGATCTGCAGGTCAGAACTGAGTTTAGGTCAATGTTAGCTACACTGCCAAAGCAAACACAGTGTTCCTTCACAGCAGAAGACAACCGTTCTCAGACATAATTTCTAGATAAACCTTCTGAACTTAACTGTGCAGTGAAGTTGCACCACGTTCATCAAATTGTGTAGAATAACTCCATTCAGTTCCAAATTGGTTGGGTTTGAGCTCAAGTGTGTGAAAACCAAACAACTGGGGAAATAAACTAAACAGAGGAACTGTTTTTATATCAAAATAACGCATGTCATTTACATTTACTAAAAAAAACACATTTTTAAAATTACTTTTATATATAAAGTCCACATGGAACAGATGGGACTGTGTATGCATTAACTGTGCCAGTGGGGCTTGGTACAGCCTTAGTCACTTGGGAAGTCAATGTGGATATACAGTTATTAATGTAGTGTGGATGCGCAGGCTGTAAGGTTGTTGATGTACTACGCAAATTCCACATGAAACTGGTGATACTGAGCATACATTAACAGTGCCAGTGGGGCTAGATGTGGCCTCAGTCACTAGGGAGGCTGATGTGGGTCTACGGTTTAGATCCTAATAGGTCTGTGGAGTGTAAAGGAGTGTGGGTCTGGAACACCAGCCTCCCGGAGGTTGTTCAGAGATGTGACAATGGTGTTGCATTGAAATGAACTGGGAAATGTGTAAAACCAATCATTAAGTGCAAGATATACATCATCAGTAAATTTTTGATCAAATGTTGGTGAAGATTGAAGAAAGCCAGAATCTAAAGACTTCATCAAGCTAAAGCACTTCCAAAAACATCTTTCCGCTCTAATCAGAGGTCAGTTGCTTAATAAAGCCTTATCTAAAGTAATTAGGCTACTTCTTGGAGGTGTTTAGTGTTTAAGATGAAGATATTCACAAAAGAAATGAAAGATCACTGATAACAGAATGAATGGCCTCAGGATTTTCCGTTTCACTGCTCTGTGATTTTCTCTATGAGGCTCTAAATGAAGATCTCCACAACCTGATGTCACAGTGTGTGTGTGTATATGAGAGGGATTATTTGGGCATGAACCACTGGCTAATAACCATGCTTGTATCCTCTAAACACCCAGTGAAGTCTTTCACTTATCACTGGTCCTTGTGGACCATTTAACACTGTGTACTGTGCTAATTGCTAGCAACACAAAGAAAGATTTGCAAGCAGTCTTTCCTAAACTCATGTTATCTCATTATGTGCTGCGTGTTTTGGAGTAAATATCGAGATTAAACATCGAACACAGAGTTACGTATTCAGGGGCACCATGCAGGTGCACGTCCTGCAGATCTTCATAGCCCTCATATATACTCATAAGGCTGTACACGGCTTACTTTTGTAAAGCTTAAGCTTAAGAACTGTGCTTCAAAAAACAACAACAAAGTGCCTGTGTGGGCTTTGTAGTTAAGATAGATGAAGGTTGTTTACAGTGTTGTTCACGTTCCTGTGGTGATCAGTGATTAAGCGCTGCCTTCTGGTTGACATCGACTGTAAAATATTGGGATCTTTTCTCTACGACAATAAACCCAACTAGGCAAATGTTTGCAACAAGTTAATCTCCGACACTTCACTCCGCAAAACCTTCAACTTGTGTTTAGATGATAAGTGTTATAACAATGTGTGCCACCCATTGAGTGGTCCTACTGAGAGTGCAAAGATGAGTTTATATTATCAGAACATCCTACCTACAGATTTACTGTATAGCAGGGGTGTCCAACTTTTTTTTTTTTTTTTTTTTTTTGAGGGGGCGGAAAGAAGAAAATGTGAGCACTCACAGGTAATAGATTCATAGAGCTATAGTAGTGTTTTTGGTACATTTTTAAAGTAGTCCAAACACTAACACTCCTCAAGCTCTGAACATTTACTCACAACTGCATTAAAAAACCCCAATTTTCACAAAAACTTCAAATCTGGCAACCCTGAAGTTGTAGCTATGTTGAGCTAACTTGTAGCCCTTGTAGCATTTTCTTGCACCTGATTAGCACATAAACTTGTTTTTGTTGAGCTGAGAAGCTGCTGCTAGTTGTTTCATCTTCTGTTCTCATTCAACATCAATGTCTGACCTGTTTCATTTCATAATGTCTCTTAATATTTTACTCCTTCCTCAACAGCTGTTTCCTGACAAATTAAACACACAAGCTTCCTTCTGAACTCGGTGAACAAATATTAATTTTTCCAAACTGCCTGAAATCTCCTGCATTCTGTCTATTTTCTGTTTCTCTGGAGTCGTCATGTCTATCCAAAAGCTCAGGAACAGTGATGTAGATGTAACTTCATTAATGTTTAGGGGAGAAGAGGAGGTGTGGGGTGTTTTAGATCTGTTTTACGTGACAGCGACACCCATTGTTCAAACTAGGAATGTCATTTTTTACAACCTGCTTAATAGTGGTATTATTTATTTCTTTATTATTATTCCTAAAATATCCATCCTGTACCACAACAAGACAGATGGATACAAGCAGATGAATCATGAACCCCAGGAAGCAGGATATTCTGGAGAAACACTATCCATATTATCACCAGAAGTGTGATTCAACACAAAAATATGAATAATGTCATATAATAAGCCACACCTACCACTCACTTCAATGTATTTTGTAAAGTTAAGATATCTATTTTGGTCTGAGGTTTGCATCTTTAGTTTTCCACTGGAGCTTTGAGGTAATGTTGCTAACTAACTGTGAATAAAAAGCATGGAACATCCTAAAAAAGAGCTGGCAGCAGAACAGATGAGCAGATGTCTCACAGTGTACTTGTTTTGACCAACAGACGGGACTGTCTGCTGCTACCTACTAACCATGTCAACCACTTGCTCACCTAGTTTTAGATAGTATCAAACATCACTATGATGTATCACAACATCACTACGATTATGTTCTAAGACATGAGATAAGCCAAGCAGGAGTGGGGTTACAGGACTGGTACTGTCCTACCAGATGATGGGTAATGTATGATAACTTGGCTAAAGATAATGTGAATTAGGTCATCTTTCCATCTACAGCAGTTATGTAAATAAATATATATTATATATTGACATATGATAGGCTGGTATCACTCTCTTGACATTCCAAATATACATGTTTGAATCAATGGTATAAACAGCCTTTCATTGTATGTTGCTATTATCCTGCAATAAAAAAAGAGTGTTTTCTTTTTTTGTTTTGTTCAAATTTCAGGCTTTTCTGATCACTTCTTGTGGACATTTTCAACATTTGCTAAAAATCGCTTTTGTTGTCTGTTTCTCTCTCCTTTCTTTCTGTTCTCTCTTTCTCTCTCTCTGAGTGTGGCTTGTCTCTTCTGTCACAGAATAAAGAGACTACACACACAAAAGAGGCCTTGCTCACATACTCACTCACGGAACGCCTTTCACCCAATCACAATAAAGTACCGCTCTCGCCCAGGATGGGCACAGTGTGCCCAAAAATGCCACCCCCACCTCTCTCTGTCTCACCCTCTTTCACAGACTCTCTGAATTATCCTGCATTTCTTTCTCTGGCATTGCGTGGCAACCAGCTGTCCTGCTTGGACATGAGTTTTGGAAAAAATCATTTGAAGATTGGGTGTACAGATTTTATATTCTCTACCAATGTTAAGCCCTCAAAAACATAAGCTCTAAACCGGATATCTTTTAATTAAACAGATTTATGAAATCAAAAAATAATGAAGAGTATTGGATAATGAGCTAACCATTGATTTGTAAAGGCCTTATAATCCCTATCAGCCAGGCTAATACCCCCTAACTGCACTCTAATGCCTGATCAACCGGGACATAATTAGGTGTAGGAGAGATACATCATATGTCTAAAAGTGTGTTTATGTTTGGCAGACACTCTGATCCAGAGTGATGTATAACAGTGCTTTGTCTCCATTAAGAGAATGATCTCAGCTAGTACTGACAGGTTAGAGTCCAAACTACTCTTCAGTTCAGACACTGTTAGAACTAAACCATCACTAATACCTAGAAAGAAGGAAAGATACACAATTATACACAATATAAGAGCTTTACAGTGTACAATAAGTGTTTAAACTAGTGCTGCTTAAGTGCTCCACAAAGAGATGCTCTTCAGTCTGTGTGTGAAGACTGTGAGGGACTCTGCTGTTAGAACAACCAGTGGGAGTTCATTCAACCAGCTGGGTGCTAGAACAGAGAAGAGTCTTGATGTTAGTCTTCCACGTGTCTTGAAGGATGGTGGGTCAAGCTGAACTATACTAGAAACTTGAAGGATACTTAACTGCCATTAGGTAGGGAGGGACTGGTCAATTATTTGCTTTGTAGCATCAGGTTTTATAATCTGATGCAAGGAGCTACAGGAAGTCAGTGAAGTCGGCACTCCACCCTTGCACATAGGGCCACATTTGTCAATGGGGGCACCACCTAAAACTTCACTGCACACAAAGCATTTGTGCTTAGGGCACCCACATGCCTAGCACCGGTACTGACTTCAACCATTACTGGTGTTCAGTTACACAAAGTTTTAATAGTCATCTTAAGAAAGCTAGAGCAGCAGTACATGAGCCTAAGGTCACCATGCATGCCCAATGCCAAGTGTCAACTAGAAGGTTGGGTTTTGAGCATTGCCACTGTGTTGTATGAAGTGATAGAGCTCCAGGATAAATTGGAGTAAAATTTGGGATCTAAAACTATTCATCCACCATCACCACTGAACCTCACTAATTCTCTCCTGGCTAAACACAATCAAATCCTCACAAAAATGTTCCAACATCTAAGGTAAAGTCTTCTAAGAAGAGCAGAGGCTGTTGGATTCTCTTGCTTTCATTGAAAACCCCGGATGAGCATGCTGCAAAAAACAATTTTTAAGAAAGTAAAAAATCCTTGTTTATGGACATTTTTTCTTTTTTTTTGTCTAAAAAGAAAAAAAAATATTCTTAACAAGCAAGTTTTGCACAAGAAAATTAAACTCATTCTAAGAACATATGTCTAACTTTTTCTTATTAAGATCTTATTTCAGCTCATCTTGATCTTTATTTACCAGTTACAGGGTATGACTATGGTTTCACTGCAAAAAAAACAAAATCTTAGCAAGTAAAATGTGCATATATTAAGGCAATAAATTTTATTTTTTTCTCTGCCAAGATTTTTTGTCTTAAAAAGTTCTGCAAGTATAAGAATATTTTGCTTATTTTAAGAAATCTTATAAAGCAAAATTTGCTTACCCCATTGGCAGATTTGTTTGCTTAATATAAGGATTCATGTCTAGTTTTATATTAATTTTTTATAGTTTTTGTGAGGTGCGTTTTTGCAGTGCAGATGTCTGCAAACTTTTGGCCATAAAGTGTAGACAGGGTGCCCTGTTGAGAAGAGTGGGAAGTGGGAAAACTCAGAGTAAAGTCCATGCTTATTAACAGTCTTAGTTTTAGTTCATCATGCTCTTCTCCTATAGTGATGATGATGATGATGATGATACAAACAGAGAAAACTGACTATGGAACACAATCAGTGTGATACAGCCTTGTGGGGCCAGTCTGCAGTCAACCATAAGAAATGTTAGGATAAATGAGGGTGGGATGTGAAGACAGAGCTCAAGGCAGGGGGTGATGGTGCACTCCAACAATTTTGGAGGCAGGTTTCATAGGAGAATACTCTTATTAGTGGCCTACGTGGTCTAGCACTAAAAGTTTAACAAACGGTCCCTGGATGTGTATCCTCATTGTGAGTCTGGCCCAATAAAACTAAGCCTGATACATTAACTCAATGCAATATATAGACTTTATAGCTACATCAACTATTGTAATTGAGGTAGCATTCCTTATTAACACCACTCACAGATGAAGTGTACAGCAATGATCTGAATAAAATCTCATAACGAGGACTGGTGGGTCGAGATCTGGTCTTATGACTGGAAGGTTGTTGGTTCAATGCCCGGGCAGATCATAACTGAAGAGCCCTTGAGCCATCTCTGAAGCAGCAAAGCATGCAGAGTTCTCCAAGTCCGCAGTGATGAAAAATTTTATCTCAACATCTGTGGGATGTGCTGGAACAACTGTGATCCAATGTAGCTTCACCAAACAACTTATAGTACTAGCTGCTAACAAGTCCAAGATGTTCATGACTCAGTTGGTTGGAGCTGTTTTGATGGCACGTAGAGGATTGACCACATTTTAACCATATTGGCTTTAATGTTAAGGCTAATTGGTGTAAACATTGATTTTAAATGGCTATTTGACTACCTGCAGTAACAACACTCCTTATAACATCAATGTCAACTGATGAGCTTAAATGCTGTGTTCAGACTAAATCAGAGATCATATTTTAATGTATTCATGCTTGTGACATCACAAACTAATGAATTTAAAGTTAAGGGGGTGGACAGGGGGTTCTGAAACTTTGAAAATGTTTACATAATTTAACAGTAATTCTTGTTCTATGCTATGACCAAATTAATAATAATAAGGCTGATATCACACTCAATTATTAACAATTGTTCAGTTCCGTTGTATGTTCCCGTTACTCCACAATTGATAAACAGCCACTTAACCTGACCATATGTGCACTATGGGGTGAGACAGCGAGAAAGGAGAGATTATCAGTGTTACACACTTTTGGCTCAGGAAATGAATCACAATGAGATCTGCAGCAAACATTAATGCTTCAGACAGGAAATGCATTAAAATTTAATTTTACATTAAACAATCTCCAAAAATGGTGGCTAAAAAGCTTTAATGTTGCTGTCTATATATTCTACATCTATCTATCTATCTATTCTACATGTTTGAATGTTATTGATTATCTGCTACTGGAAAAAATAACATAATATGTGGCCTGTGCAACAGTTATGGTACATTCATTATTAATGTATTATTTAGTTTTTTTATCTAACACATTAAATTGAACAAATATAATAATGTGCACTAAAATGTGCAGAAAAAAAGATGATTATCACTTAGAAAATCCATAAAAACATGGCAACTGACCCGGCTTGTTCATAAAACTGTATGCTTATGCAC
Organism: Crenuchus spilurus; assembly: GCA_036984385.1. NCBI lineage: Eukaryota > Metazoa > Chordata > Actinopteri > Characiformes > Crenuchidae > Crenuchus > Crenuchus spilurus. Next base: position 11,099 of record BRDA01057370.1, read on the forward strand.
CAACCAGCACAAATCTTCCATCCAGATCAAAGCAGAAGATTTAGGATGATCTAATCAGAGCCTGGTTTCTCCATCGCTTCCTCACACATAAATCCTCATCTGACTCTACAGAAAGTATCCTAATGAACACTATTCCTCACATTGAAAAGGAGCTTAATACTGTTAGAGACACTATCCAGCCAATTACAAGCTTCTTTAAAATGCAAAATTAGCTGCAGATCAGTAGCTTAACATAATGTAGGCTTATGCCCATCAGCCGAGCTCAGAAACACCGGGTCATTAACCAGCCAATGTATCCCCTAGTGTACTCACTGGTTTCAAACAAATGCTAGAGTGGTTTCTCCACTGCAAAGCAATAAAGCAGTCACGCTTTAGCTCTCTGTATCTCTCGCTCACTCTCTCTCTCTCTCTCTCTCTCTCTTTCTCTCTCTCTCTCTCTCTCTCACTCCAATGTCTTTGCTTGAATGAGTATGTGTCTCTATTTTCTGCATGTGCTTCTTTTTTTTGGATCTTCACATAAAATATACACTGAATAAAAATATAAATGCAACTCTTTTGTTTTTGTTCCCATTTTTCACGAGCTGAACTCAAAGATCTGAGACTTTTCTATGCACACAAAAGGCCTTTTTCGCTCAAATATTGTTCACAAATTTGTCTAAATCTGTGTTAGTGAGCACTTCTCCTTTGCCAACATAATCCATCCACCTCACAGGGTTGGCATATCAAGATGTTGATTTGACAGCATGATTATTGCACAGGTGTGTCTTAGGCTGGCCACAATAAAAGGCCACTCTTAAATGTGCAGTTTCATCACCCAGCACAATGCCACAGATGTCACAAGTTTTGTAGGAGCATGCAATCGTCATGCTGACTGCAGGAATGTCCACCAGATCTGTTACCAATGAATTCAATGTTCATTTCTCTACTTTAAGCCGTCTCCAACGATGTTTCAGATAATTTGGCAGTATATCCAACAGGCCTCACAACCAAAGACCACATGTAACCACACCAGCACAGAACCTCCACATCCAACATCTTCACCTCCAAGATCGTCTGAGCCCAGCCACACGGACACCTGCTGCAACAATTGATTTGCCTAACCAAAAAAATTCTGCACAAATTTCAGGGAATTTCAGTCTCAGGGAATCTCTTGTGCATGCTCATCGTCCTCATTTAGGTCTCCACCTGATTACAGTTCGTAGTTGTTTGAGTGGGCAAATGCTCACATTCAATGGCATTTGGCATGTTGGAGAGGTGCTCTGCCCCAAAGTCACCATGAGCCACTCAATTCACAACATTGACATCAGCAAACTGCTCACCCACACGACGCCATACAAAAAAAAAAAGGATGCAAAAAAACTAAACAGAAATGTGTTGTCATCTTCACTGCTTAGAACCTTAAATAGCCAACATGTATATCCTTGGTCTTCAACTTCAGACCACAAATGTACAAAATCCTTGACTGGAATATAACCACTGCTAGGTACGACACTACAGATGGCCACCAATGACTGCAAAATGCAAGTTCCGGAGTCTACCATCTGCTCTGTACAGTGAAAACCGGGATTCATCCATGAAGAAAACACCTCAACGTGTCCCATGTGTCTGGTGGACATTCCTGCAGTGAGCATGCCAATTGCATGCTGTGGCAAAGTCCAATAGCATCAAAAGTGCTACATATAATATGGCAACCTCTCCACACTGAAAGTCATTAACAAATGCATCATCATTACAATAACAGCTGATGATTAGAATTTACTGAATCAGGACCCCATCCCTAGCAGCAGAGGGCTACACGTTACGGTAGTCCTTTAGTTTATTGACTGAACTACCTTAAATTAAACTCACCTTTAATAGCTACTCCTTTAAATAAGCCAATCAACTCACTTTCCATAAACCATCAAAGCGACCTCAGCAAATCCTGTTATGCATATCTGTTCTCCACTATAAGGCTCATACAGCAGCACACAGCACACCTGCCACAGCTCATACATCAGAACACTGCCAGCGGGAACATGCCAGCTTTACAGGATCTGCTTTAAAACTGCCACTGCTTTCATAAAAGTCAAATACAGAAAAGAAATGATAACATTTTTCTCCCAGAGAGGTGCCTAAGTCATCCCACTATAGCCTGCGTTCAATGTCACGGTACATTAAATCAACCCTGAGAGCAGAAAACGGCTGCTTTCACGTAGCTTATGCAAAGCGTCTGAAAACAGGAGGGAGAGGAGGAGGTGGAGCAGTGACCCTGGAGCTACAAAAAATAAGTTGTTTTCCATTTTCAATTAATCTGAGAAGAAGAGAACAAATACAGAGAGAAGAGAAGTAGATTATAAACAGATACAGACTTTTCACAAGTCAAGCGCCTTCATCATTATCAGCTCAGCTTTATTAGTTCTACACCAGCTGTGACCCACAGCAGTGAAATCACACACACACACACACACACACACACACACACACACACACACACACACACACACACACACAGTGCAGTTACTCAGCTAACAGGGAACAGTCTTAATTAAATGTTAGGAGCAAAATGTTTTTAGGGTGTGCTTTAATAGTTCAACCAAAAACTTTACTGATTTAGTTTCAAACTGGGGCCCCGAGTGGCTCAGCGGGCAAAGACGCTACCACTATGATCAGAGGATCGCGAGTTCGAATCCCGGTCATGCTGTTTGCCATCAACAGCCGGGGCCCTAGAGAGCAAAATTGGCAGTGCTCTCTCTGGGTGGGTAGATGGCGCTCTCACTCTCTCACTATCACTCTCACATTGCAATGTCTGCTGGCTCAGAGGTGGGGACCCTGTGTGCCTTCCTCAGAGCGCGTTAGGCTCTCCAGTGACGGTGTATCAGCGGTGGTTAGAAAAGAGGTGGTGGCTGCATCACACAC
>BRDA01057374.1:0-22524 GCA_036984385.1 Crenuchus spilurus
TATATATATATATATATCACAGTTCACACAAATGTTGTAAACGTGCAGAACGTCACATAAATGTTGGCACTTGTAGGTTTGTTTTGCTTTTCACTTCATCCCAAATCAGCTGGTTGGGGACTGTGCTCCACTCCATGTTTTCAAGCTGACCATCTTCTTTTTTTCAAGCAGAGCTTGGGTCATTATCTTGCTGTATGATGAACCCCTGACCAATTAGGCACATACCAGACGCGCGCGCGCACACACACACACACACACACACACACACACACACAAACAAACACACAAACACACTGCTTTATTACTATAATAGTGAGGACATTCCATTCACTTGTGTAATACTGAATAAAAAAATAAACCTAAACTTAACCCTCAGTAACCAAAGGTCAGTTCTTCTGTTCATTTAAGTTTACAAAAAAAGGTTTGTAATGAAAACTCACTTATGAGTTCTTATGAGGACCAGAAAAATGTCCCCACTTTTACAGATCTGACCTGCATTCCTAACATTATGAGGACTTTCACACACATTAATATATTAAACATATTAATATACTACTTTTACTAAACTGGTGTTTTATTGCCTAAAATAGTCAAATGTCATAATATATTATTATTATTATTATTATTATTATTATTATTATTATTAATATTATTATTATTATTATTATAGACACATCTTACATAACTGACAGTAAATGCATATATATATTTTTTTACCAATGTAATCCTAAAATCAAATACAAAAGCAAGAATTAAACATGTCCTGCATCACTGATGAGGAAGCAGATAATAATATAAAGTTGACAATAGTTTATATGTGACATGGGCACCTCCTTCTCTTTTCTTATTGGTTAAGAAGCATGGCACCTCCGGGCCAAAGCAATAAGCTGAGTAATTAGGATGCTAAAGACAGATGTAAATAAAGCCAATGAGACAGCGGTGAGGGATGAGGAGGCCCGGGTCAGCCTCTCATCACAAAAACCCAGTTGGGTAGCAAATGACAGGACGGCCGGCCTGGTGCCAGAGGCCCGGGGGCTACGGCAGCCAGCCACGGCCACAAAGCACCAAATGAGCCCAACTGAGGGTCTTTCTGAGAGCTCAGACCCACAGACGGGCGAGCTGTGTGTGTGTTTTCTCCCCATTTTTATTATGCATGCATGTCGTTAAGGTGTAGCTGAAATATCACGTGCATTCAGTCTTAATTGATGTAGCACCGCATTAAAGGGGATACAGATTAAAATGCACAGAGGTGTGTCAGCCCCAGCACTGAACATGCATCACATTACAAACAAGCTGTGGAAGCTCAGCTGACCTGACTGGTGCATTGTGAAGTAATCTACACCAGTGCTATTCCATTTTACCTATTTAAACCCAAACAACACTTCTCTAACCTTGAATCCATCCACTGTAGATTTTATTTAGGATCCACCTTTTCATGCATGAAATAACTACAAGTTGTTCTTACTCTTTGGAAAATAATCAGAAATTGTGTTGTTTTTTAAATTTATAGTTACTAGTAAGCACTAAAAATTAAGCTTTTAAGTCCCAGAAATTGTTTATTGTAGGCTGCGCAGGACTGAAGGGATTTTATGTAGGTTAATCCTGCTACTCAGATTTGCACCAGAAGATGGCGCCCTTCAGCAGGACAGAAACAAGTGCTCAGTTTTATTTGTTTGGGACTTCAGGCATCAACAAAACGTTGAAACCAAAAAATCTAATGCCTTTTTAAAGTGTTTATCAGTGTTTATTATAACTGAAGTTATGACACAGTTTATTTGAAGCAAAATTTTGAATACCCATGAAAATGATCAGAAAGCATATTTTACTGTTTGTAATGTAATAACACATGCTTACAGTTTACTGCTGAACATGTGTTTTTTATTTTTAAATCCAGAAATTTTCTACACTTATATATGAAAGTAATGAATCTCTGAATGTAAGGAATGGATGTTACACAGTAAATCAGCAAGTGTTAAATCAACACTATTAGAGTTAAATTAACACTGAGAGTGTTATATTTTCACACCCTGAGTGTTTATTTAATTCTTATAGTGTTGATTTAACACTGGCTGATTTACTGTGTAGACACGAAGGCAGCATGGGAATTGAATGAATAAAGTTGTCAGGTGTGTACTACAATTTAAGCATTGAATATTTATTGTGATCTTTATGCAACTTTACATAACTAGTCTTAAACTGTAATAGTGCAGATAATTTAAAAATGAATTTAAACAAGAATCGGGTTAAGAGGTTAAATTACAATGATTTTTGTTAACAAGACTTAATGTAAAGGCTCAATTCTTATTAGACCATATAACCATGCAACCATTTAACAACAGTTATTTTTATGTGCCAGTCAAAAGTTTGGACACACTTCTAATTCAATGTTTTTTATTTATTTATTTATTTATTTTTCAAACCAAAATATGTTTTAGATTTTACTTCAAAGTAGACACTCAACTGATGTCTCAAACACATTAAGAGGGCAAGAAATGCAAGTCATGAACTCTTGACAAGACACAGCTGTTAACTGAAAGCCATTCCAGGTGACTACCTCATAAAGCTGACTGAGAAAATGCCAAGAAAGCTGGCATCTAAACAAGAGGTCCCTACTTTGAAGAATCTTTCTTTTTTAGCCATTTGGAGACTCTAATAAACTATAAACTCTGCTGCTCTAGATCTTCAGTCTCCTATAGTAGACGGCGAGGTAATACAGTGTCACCACTATTTAGCTCAGTTTTAGTGTCTCCCACAAGTTACTGACAGTGTTTATTTACTTTAGTACAGCTGTGCACACATATAAACTAAGATATATTATTCCAATAAACACAGTTAAACCCTAGAATAAGAGATATTAGTCCATAAACAACTTCAATAAACACTATTAATCACTAGAATAGGAGATATTAGTCCATAAACAAACTCAATGAACACTATTAATCACTAGAATAGGAGATATTAGTTCATAAACTACTTCAATAAACACTATTAATCACTAGAATAGGAGATATTAGTCCATAAACAACCTCAATAAACACAAGTAATCACTAGAATAGGAGATATTAGTCCATAAACAACATCAATAAACAATATTAATCACTAGAATAGGAGATATTAGTCCATCAACAACCTCAATAAACACTATTAATCACAAGAATAGGAGATATTAGTCCATCAACAACCTCAATAAACACTATTAATCACTAGAATATGATATATTAGTCCATAAACAACCTCAATAAACACTATTAATCAATAGAATAGAATATATTAGTCCATAAACAAACTCAATGAACACTATTAATCACTAGAATAGGAGATATTAGTCCATAAACAACCTCAATAAACACTATTAATCAATAGAATAGAATATATTAGTCCATCAACAACCTCAATAAACACTATTAATCACTAGAATAGGAGATATTAGTCCATCAACAACCTCAATAAACACTATTAATCACTAGAATAGGACATAGTCTATAAACGTCTTCAATAAACACTATTAATCACTAGAATAGGATATATTATTCCATCAACAACCTCATTAAACACTATTAATCACTAGAATAGAAGATATTAATCCATAAACAAACTCAATAAACAGTATTAATCACTAGAGTAGGAGATATTAGTCCATAAACAACCTCAATAAACACTATTAATCACTAGAATAGGAGATATTAGTCCATAAACAAACTCAATGAACACTATTAATCACTAGAATAGGAGATATTAGTCCATAAACAACCTCAATAAACACTATTAATCACTAGAATAGGAGATATTAGTCCATCAACAACCTCAATAAACACTATTAATCACTAGAATAGGAAATATTAATCCATAAACAATCTCAATAAACACTATTAATTAATCACTAGAATAGGAGATATTAGTCTATAAACAAACTCAATAAACACTTTTAATCACTAGAATAGGAGATATTAGTCCATAAATAACATCAATAAACAGTATTGATCACTAGAATAGGAGATATTACTCCATAAACAACCTCAATAAAAAATATTAATCACTAGAATAGGAGATATTAGTCCATACACAACCTCAATAAACACTATTAATCTCTAGAATAGGAGATATTAGTCAATAAACAACCTTAATAAACACTATTAATCACTAGAATAAGAGATATTAGTCCATAAACAGCCTCAATAAAAACTATTAGTCACTAGAATAGGAGATATTAGTCCTTAAACAACCACAATAAACACTATTAATCACTAGAATAGGAGATTTTAGTCCATAAACAACCTCAATAAACACTATTAATTACTAGAATAGGAGATATTAGTCCATAAACAACCTCAATAAACACTATTAATCACTAGAATAGGAGATATTAGTCCATAAACAACCTCAATGAATACTATTAATCACTAGAATAGGAGATATTAGTCCATAAACAACATCAATAAACACTATTAATCACTAGAATAAGAGATATTAGTCCATAAACAACCTCAATAAACAGTACTAAGACCTAAAATAGGAGATATAAGCACATATCCACCATAAGTCCCATGATATCTTGTGTGAAATATATACTAAACGTCTGCTGAAGAGTAAGCAGCTGTACTAAAGTTTATAAACTTAACAACTTGTGGGAGACACTGAAACTGTTCTAAAAAGTGGTGACACTGCCCTACCTCACTTTCTACCATAGAAGACTGAGGATCTGCAGTGTGGAGTCTCCAAATGAAAGTAAATGTCTGAGCTGTCATGGAAAATTTTCAATTTAACGGGTGACCCCAAACTTTTCAGCAGTAGCGTACATTACCCATCGCCACTGGCTCCAGTGACCTGCTTCACTTCTTTTAGATGCTGTGCTGTTTTATTTATGCACAAAAAAAGGAGCGGAAGGAGTGCAGAAGAGTCCTGTTTAGAGAGCTCTCGCTCCTCCGCCTGATCCCTCGCTCCACTAATGAGGCGCTCACAGGAACTTCACCTGCTTCCCCCATTAGGCAGAGTTCCCCCCCTTTTCTCCTCTGCTTGTGTTCTGCTCACAACAACACTAATCACACAGCACAGAAACGCTGACTATAGAGTACCACAGCAAAATGTGCCACAATCAAGTGTAGCCTGAGGAAGCATATCAGTGGCCTGTATGAAAAAGCCTTTACACTGATGGAAATAATAATAATAATAATAATAAAAATAATAATAATAGTAATAATAATAATAATAATAATAATAATAATAATAATAATAATAATAATAATAATAGAATGAATGAATGAAAATGAAATAAGAAGATGTGGAGACTATGGCAATAAACATTTACCAATATCTCACTGTGCATGGATAATTGAGCCAAAAACATGCAGCATTTGTCAAAAAATATTCTACCTACTTGTTGCTGAGGGGCACAAAAAAGTGAAGCATATTTCACTTGTACCAGTCTCAGAGCTTTGCTTTTAATATCACTAGTCATCGGTGGGCAGGGTGACAGATTTTTCACCAAGGAATGCCACATTTTGGCTCAATTTTCAATATGCACATTATTACACACCATCGCAGAGGCACAATGAAGCGATGGGGGATGTGGGGATGGGGGGAAGGGGTCTTGTATTTATTGGAGTGCAGTTGCAGTGGCCCTGCACAGATGTAATTACGCCAGGGATGTCGGGGGAGCTGTTCAGCGGGCAGCAATGAATTTGTCAGTCATGATGAGGGAGAGCTCCAGAGACGGCATTACGCAACAAGTCCAACGCACACAGAACCTCCGCTCTGTACCACAGGCCCAGCACAGGCTCAGAGCACAGACAACAAGCAAAGAGAGAGGACAAGAACAAACAGCAGCGCAGATTAGCTGAGTAATCTACTCACATACTTACAGCCTTTATAATGAGATAGAGAAACAGGAAATCTGACAGACAGACAGACAGACAGTGAGATAGACAGACTGACTAAATATATATATTATATATATATATATATATATATATATATATATATATATATATATATATATATAGAGAGAGAGAGAGAGAGAGAGAGGGAGAGAGAGAGAGAGAGAGAGAGAGAGAGAGATAGATAGATAGATAGATAGATAGATAGACAGACAGACATACGGATACATACAGAGTGACAGAGAGACAGACAGACTGACAGGTGGATACATACAGAGTGACTGATTGATTGATTGATTGATTGGTAGGTGAATACACAGATAGGTTGATGGTAAATAGATCAATAGACCGACTGACTGATTAACAGAGGATAGCTAGTCAGACAGACACCAGTAGACAGACAGACAGACAGACAGACAGATATATATATATATATGTGTGTGTGTGTGTGTGTGTAAATGTCTATAGATAGATAGATAGACTTAGTGACAGTGATTGATTGATTGATTGATGGCTGATAGATTGGCAGACAGACAGAGACATGATTACATTGCATATATTGTGTGATTGTCAATAACAGATCTTACTGCATCAGTAGTGTCCATTCTATACATATTACACACACTGTACAGAGTGACGTGTAAATGTGATTTTATTAAATAATAAGATTTGTCAGTGAGGCACTGATTCTCCTGTCTCAGCACAGAGTGTTTCACTTGTGTGCATTTTATTGAATTACTCTCTTACCATTACAGGCTGGGGCTGTGAAGTGTCTGTGTGAAGGTTGATTACTGTTAGAACCTGTAATCCTGCTGCAGGCGCTGCTGATGGTGCTGCACTGCAGTCTGCTGTGATGCTGAACAACTAGAATGATTTCTTGTTTTAATGGAGCGTTGCTGTTTCAGGCCTTGACTGTGGGGAGATCTGGGAATATAGGTAGCATCAGGTTGTGTATAGACAGCACATTATAAACAGAATTACTAATTGAGTAGTCATAGCGTTAAAATATGCAGCATTCCCCTTCGCTCACGTCATAACAGCTTTACAAACAATGTCACATCAGCTCAATCATGTGTCTCTGTTTTGTTGCACAGCAGCTCCTCTTTACACTCATTTCATGATGAACAAGAACAGAGATGCTCACCTTGCTCTTCATTTACATTCAACTAATTATCAATTAGATCCAACTTATCACAACCAGGCTCTAACCACTAACCTTAAGCTCAACCCACAGCCTAAACCAAATTCTAACCCTGCTCTTAACACTGTGGAAACTAACAGTTTGGTAATAATCACAGGTAGCATACAAATATTAATCAAAACGTATATAGTTTAGGCCCCATGTCAATACCTGTGTTTACAAGTAGGATTTAAAACTACATTAACATTTTTTCATTCTGTAAAGTTGTTGATTTGATTATTTTTAGAAGGTGATGATATAAAAGCAGTGTCTTTACATGTACACTGACACAGATACAGTTACATACATTCAGTCATGAGTGCTTGTTGTAACTGAATTCATCATATTCTTGATAAATTCTCAGATGGAGCAAGAGGTATGGTGCAGGGCTGCCACATGATGATTGTTACACTTATATAGCGCCTTTCTCAAACCCAAGGACGCTTTACAATCAACACCCTCCATTTTTACACACACTCAATCACACACACCGGCGAGAAGCGACAGCCACATGAAAGGTCGCCAGTTTTCAGGGACAGCCATGGGCAGGAAAAGGTCAGCTGGGAACAGTTGTGGGCATGTGGGGTCAGATGTGGGCAGGGGTGGACAGCCAGGGTCAAGTTGGGTTTTCACTGGTTTGATCCCCTGAAACAACAGGGCATGACTGATGTGTCATTGTGCAAGGCACCTAAACCCTAACTGCCACAGAGCTGCCCACAACTTTGTGCAAGCGTGCTTGCTGCCATCTTGTGTGTGTGGGCCTGCTACACTGGGTGGATGAGTTAACTGTGGAGGTCAAATTCCTCTGCACAAAGGTCAATGAGTCACTTTCACTTCACCATCAAAAAGCCACAATATGAATAACACAAAACGTTAAAACTATCTGACTTGTGTGCCTATGCAGCCCCGCACTTTCAGAGCAACAATCAGTTAATGTTCTTACACATTCTTCCTGGTACCAGTGCACAAACTGCACAAAACATTAACATAAAATTGACATAAATGACAAAATTGTACAAAACATCCACATAAAATTTTAAATAAATGACATAAAATTGTACAAAACATTTACATAAAAATTGACATAAGTTACATAAAATTGCACAAAACTTTTACAAAAAATGGACATAAATGACAGAAAATTGCACAAAACGTTTACATACAAATTGACGTAAATTACAAAATTGCACAAAACATTAACATAAAAATGTACATACATGACATAAAATTGCACAAAACATTTATATAAAAATTTACATAAATGACATAAAATTGTACAAAACATTTACATAAAAATTGACATAAATTACATAAAATTACACAAAACTTTTACAAAAAATTTACATAAATGACATAAAATTGCACAAAACGTTTACATAAAAATTTACGTAAATGTCAAAATTGCACAAAACATTGACATAAAAATTGACATAAATGACATTAAATTTCACAAAACATTTGCATACAAATTTAAATAATGTACTTAAAATTGCGCAAAACTTTTACATAAAAATTGATATAAAATTGCAAAAATATTTACGCATCCAGATCAGTGTTAATTTTGACAGGTGATTTTGATTTAGTTTTAGTCTTAGTCTAAAATGCATATAGTTTTAGTCATATTTTAGTCATTTAGTTATTGTTAGTTTTAGTCTAGTTTTAGTCGACGAAAACTGAAAACATTTTGGTCTAGTATTAGTCAATTGTTTTAAATATTTAATCTAATTTTAGTTGTATTTTTTAGTTATACTATTTTAAATTAGAGCTATTTTAGACTGCTTACTGTTATTTTAATAAAACAATAGTCTTTAATTTTTGTTACATTTAATAACACAATGACATCAGATATTGTGGAAGAAAGTTGGCCCATTTTTCTTTTTCTAAAACACTTTGTGTTTATTTAACTTTTACATGACAAAATGTAGTATGTAAAACTAATTTGGTATCAAAGTGACTAAACACACACATTAACAGCAATCCCTTCACAGCCTCTTAAAAACCAGAAATCATTTATATATAGTCTGTCCTCTGAGCTTTCTGTCACAAATGATAAAGGATAGATTAAGAGGGAAAGAGTTGGGTTACTCTGGTGTGCTTTCCTTTCTTTTACTGGTTCCTGTTGGCTAACATTAACTTGCACTTAATGTGGACTACCACGGCTTACGTGCCTTTCCTCTTTGTTTCGTTATGACTGTATTTAAAATGAAGGCTGTATGTGTGTCTTACGGCTCCAGTTAGATGGGTTTGTGATCTATTTAATCTAAACACCTAAAATAATGATAACGGATTGCACATTTCCCCTTTATACACTGAAACATTCAAAAATGAAACATATCATATATACATAATCATCACCGTTAGCGAACTAGCTAGCTACATTACGTTAGCTTACCTTTTTGGAAAGCTCGTGGTGGTGAGAACTGAGGACCTCTTGAGGTTAGTAGTGTTCCCAGTTATTTTAAATACACAAACTTTGCTCTGTTTTGTTTTGTGTGGCAGCGAAAGTTAAATTACTCCATAAATCGCTTCTTCTTTTCTGTTGAAGCTGCGGCTGTGACGTCAGCACGTTGTGTTGTTAAACTTCACCACTGTGACTGTGGAGCTTAACCTGCTTTGAGAAAGTCAGACGTGCGGCAGGTTTATTTTAAAAAGCGGATTACTGGACAAAAACATTATTTTAGTCATTCTGTGACATTTTTGTTTCGTTTTTATTTGTCAACAAAAAGTCTAATACTTTTAGTCATAGTTTTCGTTTTAAAATATTAGTTTTTGTTTAGTTTTTGTCTCGTTTTCGTCGTGAAAAAATGGTCGTCAACGAATATTTTTCGTCATAATTATCGTTAACAAAATTAACACTGATCCAGATAAAAAGAATAACACACATAAGATTCAACAAACAGCAAATTTTGAAATATAGAGAGTTTAAAAGTATTATGCTGTGATATACTACATGGTGTAATTACCATAAAAACACTGTACTGGTTTCACAGTTCTGACAGCAGGAGGTCAGTCCTGTCCCTAATGAGACTTACTGTAGATCCTTACTTCAGTGGGTAAGAAGGATCTCACATAGTGCTCTTTAAAACACTGTCTACTATTCTTTACATATCTCATTTCACTGTTGTGTTCATACTGTTTGTACAAACTTTTTGCAGGGGACACCTTGCCCTACATTATTACAGGGCCGCAAACTGTTTTCGCACTGGGCTGCGACATTGCCTTGTTTTCATACCCTTGCGAGTCACATAAAGGGACACAAACAGCTGCAAACAACAGAGCAATCAGCGTTCCATCTGCTGCCATGGCCCACTTGCGCGAACGTATGTCGCTACTTCTTTTACTTGATGCCAAGTAGGTGCCTGAGGACATGCATCCCCAAGAAAAGGACCCAATTTCTGAGGAGTGGAAAAAAGACCTCAGTCGTTTTTTTGTTTTTTTTTTGCTAAAAAAAATGACAGTCATGCATTACTTTATCTTAGCGACAGGGGTGGTTAAGAGTTTCCTCTGACTGATATAAAGTGCGAAGTATACCAGTGTTGGGTGTTATATACTCAGAATATGATTAGATGAAGATGTAAGATAACAGATGATAGATGTGTTCCAAAAAAAGTGCAGCCGAAGCTCAAATGAAACCACCGCAAACCAGCATTCAGAGCATCACCCATAATCAGGCTGTGTAATATGAAACAAATAGTGATTTATTTCAGGGCACGGCCTCAGCAGAATCCCGCAGTCATTAATAATGAGAGTGAGGTGCAGTTGGAGCCCACTGTGAAGCTCTTGGAGGTGAGCTCCTCACTCTTTCGCTAATACGTTAACAGCGGGAGAAGTCTCCAACTTTCACCTACATGGTCCCACCCTGGGGCACAGGGTACATGGCTCTGTTCAGCCTCATTGTTCATTTGCGGTGTTCAGATTAATGACATTAACCACATTATTCAGTATTCATGAGGCAGCCATGTTATGTGCTGACTGAATTAACACAACCCGGTTTATTGACGCTATCACCACTTCATCCATTTACTCTGCGCATACTGAATGCGGCTTGATTAGCATACACATATACAAGCCCTTCCCTTAGTTATTCAAATCATTGCATGTACAGTGGAACCTCGGTTTTAGTTATTAATCTGTTCTAAAGTGTCTGATGATAACCAATAACTGAAGCAATATTTTCGATAAGAAATAATGTAAATCCAATTCATCTGTTACAGACTCTCCAAAATATTAACAAAAAATACAGTTTATATAGAATAACTAGTTTTACATACAGAACATAATGAGAAATAAATACTAAATGAACAATAAATGAATATTTAACCTCACTCTTACAGGATTGCGTTCTGTTTTAGAGCATTCTTTGTACATGTGGCTCTGTAGGTTAGCTCCTCATAATGTGGCAATGTTACTATTAAATGTCAAATGAAAACGTTCTATAAAAAATTTTTAATGTTCTAACAGCCAAATTTGCAACAAATTTGCAACAATGCTAAAACATTGTTAGCTGGATAGCTGGACAGGCTCCAATCACTTCAGTCTTTTTTTCATTTTTTTAGAACTAATTTTAATTTAAGAAGAATTTTCTTGGCTTCCTTTTTGGCGTCTGATTAAGGACTTGTCCACATGTATCCAGTATAGCATTTTCTTTGCATTTTGGCCTTTTGTTCACATGCAAAGTGCATTTTAGTTCACTAAAAACAAAGCAGGGTGAAGAGTTTTTGGCTTCTAACGTCAATTGAGGGCCTTCAGCTTCTTTATTTGCACTTCCAGATCCAGGGTTGCCAGATCAAGCAAAATATTTAATCTTAAATCTGTCTAAAACCAGACCTTCAGAAGCTGAAACTAGCCCAAAAAAGTGCTTGTGTCTATAGGATTTTATTAGTATTATTATTTTAAATACCCATGTACAGTATGTATGGACAATGCCTAAGTTCTGGATGTTGAAACTTTGGCTACAGCATGGTCACAAATTGAAGTCTTTCTACCAGAGGGATGTTAATGGGGAACTGGATGGATCCAGACTTTTGAATATGAAACCCATTTGCTTGTGAATGGTTCCTCTGTGTTTCCTTTACACTATGAAGATGTATATGATCTGTGATAACATAAAGAATTATGGAAAGTGGTACCCGTTGTGGCAGTGACACCATGGTAAAGTGACTCACAGCAATAACCTCACCATCACAGTCTGAGCTTTGCTTATGATACACTGAGGAAATAAGACTGTCAGACGCCCACAGATTCAGAACATCTGTGTTATGTTCTGGTGGCTCTGATTAAGGGATGTCAGTGCACTTAATGAAAGCAGAATTAAAATCTTCATATATTTGGATCCATACCTTTATAAGTTAAAGTGTAGAGAAACATTCAACACTTGGAAAATTGTGGTATTTGTGCTTGATTTATAATGACAATATCATCCATCCATCCATTATCTTATCCACTTAATTCTGATCAGGATTGTGGTTAGTCACCTACCCCCTCACTGGGCACAGAGCAGAGGATCACATACTATCTTTGCCAAGCCCAGGAAAGGGCATGACAATATCAAGAAATTATACATGTTTAACTTGCCCCTTAACTTGGCAATCTGGACCTTCTTAGAAATGACTGTCCCTGCAAATCTATTGGCCTGTCTTAAGAAATAGACTAGCAAATAGAAAGTGAAACTAAATCTGGGCTTTGACCAACAGTTTTAAAGGTAATTATTGTAATGGTCCAGTCCAGGCCTGAATTTTGCTCCCAGTCCATCCCTTTCCATGAAAAGCTTCTAATTTATATTTATGCCATCATGTACCAATTCAGATATTAATATTAAAATGATATGAACAAATAATATCCCTGATGATACCATGTTTCATTTGGACTTTAAATCCTTACAGAATGATTTCTCATCAAGGATGAGCTGAAGATGATCCTGAATGATCCGACCACAAAATGTCCTTGCTAGTAAACACATAAACTACTGCTCAAATGTAGAATTTTACCATGTATGTTTATTTCATTTAGCTGTTTGGAAACTCTATAAACACTCCTGCTCTAGACACTCAGTGTTAGATGATAAATGGTTGAGGTAGGACAGTTTCACCGCTTTTTAGCTCAATTTAGTTGTTGACAGTGTATTTATAGACTTAATATAGCTGTTCATCCTCTACTAGACGTTTAGTACATATTAGTGTTATATTTAGAGCATTAATTTGCTCTGTTTTAACTTAAAACATTGATTGAGTCAATCAGCCTTTCTTAAAAAGAGCCTTCTTCTAAAAGATTCTGACACTGACCAATGTTTTTATTTGGCATTTGTTCTTAATTGAGAACAGAATTGACACACTCAAGATCACACTTATACACTAATAAATTATGTGAAATATTTGACTAATGTGTTTTCTTTAATTGGACATTGATATAATACTATAGGTTTTAATATATGATTAGTAAAACATACACTTTAATAATACTGTTATATACTATAATACATAGTATTGCGTACTATATTATAACTTTAATAATATATATTGTATTATATAATATGATACTATATATACTATAACAATGTTCTATTAATATAGTAATATATTACATTACAATTATATATAAGAATATATTTAATGAATAAAGTACTATCTATCTATCAATCAATCAATCAATCAATCAATCAATCAATCAATCAGTCAGTCAGTCAGTCAGTCAGTCAGTCAGTCAGTCTGTCTGTCTGTCTGTCTATTTAAGAAAGGTAAAAGTTGAGTTTGAACCATAGCTCAGTGTCAGTGTCTCCCACAAGTTTATAGTTTATAGGCTTTAGTACAGCTGTTTACTCTCCATCAGATATATAGTACATATGTATATACAATTCCAATTTTGGCAGCTGCCTTATACAATTATATTTATTGTAATTAAGAAATATGTTAATATGCAAATATTCTAGTTTGTCTTGCAAATGCACATATTTTGTCACGATGGCAAGACTTTAACAACCAGCTTGCTTAATCACTGCCCAAATAAGCCCAGTGTCTGCGAGCCCTCTATGCTCCATTATGGGCGTAAGGGTCAAAGGGACTTGTAGTCCTGTGGGTGGAATTCTGGGAATTGCAGGAGATTTGAGGTGAGTATTATCCCCCCCCCCCCCATGCACACACAAGGGCCTCCCTGATTCCTGTCTGTTTTCACCCCTCTCTCATTTACTTTATCACTGCCGCAAACGCATAATATACATAATTCAAACAACCAGGGAATGGCTGTGGGCTCCCAACCACCTGCTGGCTTTTATTAGCTAATTAATGGTGATTTATCGTGGCTGCTAATTCGAGTGTAGCCGATCGCCTTCAGGAGTCCATGAACACCATATGCATTCTGATGGTAATTATGCTTATTTGATGGGCAGTCTGCTAAAACAAAAAGTTCTGTCTCTTGTGCCCCACAGCAATGAAATTTTTGACTCTTACCGAGATGACCTTGTGTGTTTTTTTCTCTCTCTCCTCTCTGTCTCATTAGCACCTCCCATATGAGTATATTTTCAAACCTACACATGCAATTCTGTGGAGCCTATCTATAGAGGAAAAAGTCAACTTTTCCTCTTTTTCTGTCCTTGAGATGTTTTTTAATTTACTTGCAACCGCTTTTCAGTCCGGCTCGTCTTCATACAGGTCACACCTTCCCAGCCACAAGGTCTTTTCAAACCACATAACGAGGAGATCTCTAATTTTTCTTTATATTATGTATCCAGGTTGCTGCTGCATTGGCTGTTGTATTACTTCAAGGCTTGGTATCCTTCCTTTCCTGAGAGCTCAGCCACAGATCGCAGATATAGTCCTGAAAATTAAGCTTTGTCAGAATAGAACTGTTGGAACAGAACCTTATCATTATGCATTACTTATAAATCTCACTTACAGAAATGGTTCCATGCATAGAATTTTTAGAGGAGTGGTCAGGGTGACTGTTACTTACAATTGAGGTGGCACAGATACTGAAGTCTGACATAAAAAGTTCTGCCTGAGAAGTTCATCGCTTGACACCACCTCTCAGTCCATGCAAAGGTTCTTTATGGAACCAAAAGGCGTACTTCTACTGCAGAAAGCGATGAAAAACCCTTGCTGGCAATTTTATTTTTAAAAGTCAAACAAAAGAAAGTTTTACAGAGTCAGGACTAATTTCCCATCTACGTGTGTACAAATATTTTGGCTCTCTGTTTGGCTCCGCATCTACATGGAGAACATGACTGGGATGCGTATGGGAATTTTGGTGTTAGAATCAACTACTGTCTTTTAGAAATGCCAGATAAACATCTCATCTATTTGTTCTGCCATTTCAGAGACAGTGGCATAGCCATAATAAGGTAAACAAACCTACACATTGTCACCACTGTGCTAGAAATCCTCAGCATGTCGTGCTTTACATTTTGTATTTTGGTTAAAGCAGCATCAGCAAAAGTTTAGAGGAACAGCTAAGAGATTGTAGGAACTGAGAGATCTACTTGGTTTTATAAATCATAAGCATTTTTGAGATGTACTCTAGTTCAAAATCCATGCAGTGCCTCATAATCTAATACACAGTAATATCATAACATCATAACCACCTACTTAATAGTAAGAATAAGCACACTTGGCTTGGAGTTCTTGCTCAATGGTAATCAGTTGCTCTGTACCAATCGCTGGAGTCATTGTTCCCCTCTGGCATCAGTGGCTTGTGGGGCACCACTGGGAGGCACTCCATGTACAAGAAGTCCTTTCTTGGTAGACCTTCACTATATAACATCCCAGAAAATTAGCGGTTTCTGAGATGCTGCCTCCACCATGCTTCACCCGGTACACCATTAGTCCGTGTCCTTTGTCCCTGATGATGCTACATCTGACTGGTGTGTTCACTTATTTATACATGCAATGCAGTAAACCCTGTCATGTGTTTTTGCTATTAAAGCCTTTTAATTAGAAAATCATTGGTTGTTCCATGTAATTGGTGGAGGCTTTTGGTAGTACTCTCCACGCTCTGTTTTTAAAAGCTTTTAATCCATAATTGTGGGCGGCACGGTGGCTTAGTGGTTAGCACATTCGCCTCTCAGTGCTGAGGTCTTGGGTTCGAGTCTGTATCTGAGTGGAGTTTCCATGTTCCATGTATGCCCAGATATGGTTGGCACTCTGTCCTGGGTGATCCCCTAGTGCTCGATGCAGTCCTCCAGGTGGACGGTCGCTTCCGGTTGAGAGTACGCTGTGTGCAATTGGCTGCCGCTTCTCACCGGAGTGTGTAAATGGAGTGTGTTGATTGTAAAGCGTCCTTGGGTGTCTAGAAAGGCACTATATAAGTATAATGTGTATGTATGTACGTATGTATAAAGTGGTTAGCACAGCTGAAGCCAAACACTGTCTTACTTCAGTCCTGTAACAGAGCTCTGCTCTGGGACATGTTGAAGCTGAAAACTTGTAGAGCTTTGTGTACTCTGTTCAAACACAAGAGAGTGCTATCCTGGGGCTACCTTTCTCAGCCCTTTTGTTGTCTTGGCAAGCTGACACAAACTCTTCAGAGATACTTCATGTATCCAGAGATGTTCTCCTGCAAAATTCGCAGGTCACAAAATCTCCACCGAGGGCACACTTGGCCTGACAGTAGGAGACCCGAAAGGTCTTGCGTTGCTGTCTTGTCTTTCAAAGCAGATTCTCACTGATTTAGCCTCAGAATATTGAATCTGGAGATCTTTTATTTGACTTGAAAACGTAATGAAGAAGCACGAAGCATCAACATTTAAGCTGAAATTTTAAAATACATTTGGTTATTACACTATAATATACAAATTACATCAAAATAATTAAAATTAAATAATTAAAGCTGATGTCACGTTGCATTGATGCAGTAATTTCTGGTAAAGGAGTCACGTGTTGAGTGTATAAAGGAGTGTATAAGCCATAAGTTCCTTTCTTTTTTGCACATCCTTTTTTTGTGAAATATTCTAATAATTTGAGACTCTGTGTAATGTGTGGGGTGATGGACAAGTCAGACTGCGAATTGAGACACAGAGGCGTTTAATGAAGAGTGGTGAACACAGTGAGAGCACGAGAATATCTAAAAACAGAGACTAGGACAGCGAAAATAAAGAGTACAACGGCAGAAAGGCTTAATACTCCGGGGAAGGCGACCTTCGCTCTCTTCTGTGATTGGTTGATCTCTCGGCCGCGCGTGAGCATAGGCAGGTGGAGCACGAGGCCTGACACTCTTATTGAGCTATAAGCCAAACTGATCAACATGAAAGTGAAAAAATGTCTTAAGATTAGTCACTAAACGAGTTTCTAAATTAAATTCAAGTATGTTCAAATATGCACAAATCAGCCATTACATTAAAACCAATTAATAATAATAATTATTAATTATATTAAAATATAATAATTATTATTAATGGTAATATAGCAAATATAGGTGTCAATCCTGCTTCTGCATCCAAACACAGTTCTTTAACAACATGGCGTGGACCCTATAAGCCCTCTGAAAGTGTCCTGTGGTGTCTAGTACCAAGATATTAGCAGCAGATCCTTTAAGTCCTTTAAGTTATAAGCTGGAGTTACCCATATATTGGACTTGCTGTCGCAGCACATTTAACAGATGCTTAATCGGGTGAATTTGGAGGTCACTGTTGCACTCCAGCATCCTACAATCTCTTACTATCTAAAGTCCAATACCTTCTCATGCACCACTGTTTTGAGATAATGCATGTTATTCACTTCATCTGTGAGTGGTCTTAATGTTGTGGCTGATCATGTCAAAATATTATGACCACCCCAGCCTGAGATTCCTGACACTTTCCTCTTTGCTCCTGTGTTTATTATAGAGTTTAACTGGTCCACTGTGGAGCATCAATTGCTCTGTACCTCTCACCGGAGTGGTTGTCCCCCTCTGGCATCAATGACTCACAGTTGTACCATTGTTAGGCTCTCAATATATGAGAAGTTTATTCTTGGTACACTTTTACTATTGTTTTTCTAAAACATCCCAGAAAGTTAGTGGTTTCTGAGATGCTACCTCCAACTACTATCATGGACATCAGTCACATCACAACCTTTATCCATTATAATCATGTTACACTCTGCTACGACTGACTGGTGTGCTCACTTATTTATACATGTAGCGCATGTGTCCTGGGCTGAACCAGGGGTGGTCATAATGTCCTGATATGCCAGCTTTTTAAATTAGCAAGGCTTATCATAACAGTAGCTTTAATGTGGCCTCGTCCACCAATATCAAATTAGATTTGTTGTTAAAATGTCTGTATTTAACATCCTGTGGAGAAGAAAATACACTCTGCTACAAGTGACTAGTGTGTTTGCTGGCCACATGTCATCTGTGACGTCGCCCAAACCATAATATTCTGATATGACTGCATACTATGAAATTATACACATATGCAAGAGATTGACATATTATTCATAAAAATCCTTAAGTGAAAATATAAATTGATCTCCACGCAGTACAATTTCCTTCCTCAAGCCCAACCGTTTGACAAGTTCCTGTCAAATCTACACCCAGAATGTACGTGATCAAAGTTGGCCTCTTGATGTTTTCACCCACTTGGTTGCACATCCTTGGGGGAGGGGGGGCTCTCTTTTTTTTCCCAGTGTAGGTTGGCTCCCAAAAGGCAGACTGAAGTATAATGTACTCTGTCAAGTCACCTGGCAGGTCTCAAATGAGAGGATTAGCTGAAGAAACCTGAGGTTAAAGTATGACTGCAAGCGAACACTTTCCCTGATCTTCTTCATCGCAATTCAAATAGAAAGTCTGAGCAGCGATATCACACAATTATGAGACACTGCCTCCAGCCATGCATTTGCTAAAGAGAGCACCTCCACTCTTTCAAGACAAACGCTGGTGATGTTTACACTTTGGGAATTGAGCTCACCTTCATGTTGAACGTGTGGAAAATGTTCCATCTATCGCTGCATGAACTTGACGATAAAGTCTACGAAAATACTTTTTTTTAAGAACATTTAAGTGAGCGTGACTGCATATCTGTATTTAGAGGGTTTGGGGTCATTACTGAAAGAAAGTAATCCATTACAAATTACAGATTACTTCTCAACAACTCTAATGGGATTACTAATTACAAAGTAATCTCATTCCTTATTATGTTACTATTCTAAAACAAAACTAATCTCTACTCCTCTCAAGTCTCAGTGTTGTAAAAAGATCCTCTGCTGTAAATACAATCAGCTAACAGCTAATGCTAATGCAAAATAATCACTCAAAAATGTCATGTGAACAGCTACAACACATACAGCTTAGTCTTTCTGAATCAGACACACAGTTTAAACAGCTGAAATTGGCTTCTTATTCCTATGCATCCTCCTGTTCCACTTTAAATGCTGCAGTTACATTCATGATCATTTAAGGTGGAATGGTAAAATTCAGGAATGCAAATAAGACTCTAACTCGACTTTGTTTCAGCAGTGTTGGGACTTTCTAATCATAGGTTTTTAATATTAATTACAGCTGATTACAGCTGATTTTACATACAGTGGAGTTTACTGATGGACTATAACACCCAGCAGATACACATCAGTATCATATGACAATTTCACATAACATTTTATCTCAAATATCACATACTTTGTATTTGACAGATTTTACAAGAAAAAGGATGAATTTTATGTTTATATAATGTCAATTATATCTTCTCACATCTTTCTCACAATTTAATTGATTGCTTTTCTCCAATAAATACAAATTAAATATATGTTTTAATACATCAAATGCCATTAATAGTGTTATTTTGAAGACAGATGAGTAGCATAAGTGACATAATTGTAATATAAACTGTGATACGTAGTTAATGAATAAAGTAATCAGATTATTGTAATATTTTGTACTGTTTTACTCCCAGCCCTGATGGTCAATGTGAAGCAGTAAATGAAGCTTTGAAGCATAATTAAGAGAACAGTGTAGATACAGATGGAGCTGCTGAGAGGTCACTGCATATTAGCAGTTGAATTATGGGGGATAAGTAGCCTTTTAGCCTATTCCCTTAGGGCACTTTGAGTCAACACGTCTATTGTGTCTGCACTCAGCAGCAGTTGTGGAGATAAAGCAGTGTGTTATAGAGGCTGGGCCCACCATTGTTCTTAAAACACACAGTTTTCACTATTTAACATTGTTTATGTATTTGGGATTTGTACTTGGGTTAGAGCACAATATCAATAGCTCAGTTACACCATTGAGTACTGACATGTACAAATAATTGGTTAATGAGTGTAATTTAATGTATAATATTAAATTATTTAAATTTGGGTAACATTTAAGAACACATGTTAGAAAAAGCTTATCTGGATATTGATAAATAAGGCCCAAAAATGTCATTCTAAAAAATTAATTATAAAATTAATAAAGAACTGTCATTATTATTATTATTATTATTATTATTATTATTATTATTATTATTATTATTATTATTAATAATAATAATAATAATAATAATAATAATAATGTATTACCTATAAAAACCTATACACCAGTAATATGCAATGTTATTAATAGTGGTATGGTATTATTTTTATTACCATACCCAAATACCAATATTGTACCTCTGTACCTATTATTATTATTATTATTTGAATGAAGTGCTGTCAAGTTAATTCTGACTATGGGTAATCATATGGATGTTGTTTTTCCAGAACAACCAGTCTTAGATTAGGGTCTTCAAGCTTTGTAATGGCTCATACATGATTCCTCTGATTGTATCCGTCCATCTTGTTATTGGTCTTTTTCAACTGTTTCAGCATCACTGTCCTCTCAGCTGAGCTGGTTCTTTTCAAAATGTGTCCAAAATAAGAGATCTGCAGTTTGGTTATATCTGGACTGAAAGCTGAGCTTTGATTTGGTCCAGGATCCATTTATCTGTCCAAATGTCTTCTCCAAAGGCATCCGTATTCTCCCTGTCCTGATAAGTCTTAGTTTGAAGAGACAAGTGGTGACATCTGAAGATCTTCCCCAGCTCCTTCATCCTTGTTCCTGACCGCTGTTGGCCACGTTAGCATTCGTAGGTGAAGTGGACTTGAAGCAAGAACGAGCCTGACATGGATATTTGAGAGTCATTGTGCCTAGAAATGCCGTTATCATTGCGCTGCCTTTGAATGCTCCAGGGAGCCCTGAAACGAATAGGGCAATAAGTTCAGTGTGCAGAATTAATGCAGTAATTCTTTACAGGGAGAGAAGGAGTGAGGCAGCCCACATTACCTTGGACTTAGAGCTTAATGCAGATGATGTGGAGCTGATTCCTTTTTTTCTCTCTCTTTTCTTTTCTTTTTTTTTAATGATGGCCCTAATTTGTTAGCTCCATCTAAATTATTAATCTCTTTTATATTCACGTAGTTATTACATGTCATAACTGTGTATCTATGGGGTGAGATTTAATAGCATCTGCTGGACCTTAGGAGTAGGGCCGGTGTTAAATCGGCATTAAAAATTGATAATTAACCAAATATTTGCCTTGTCACACATTCTTATCAGCTACTCTAATTAGCAGGTTAGCAACTGCTGCTGTGGCCAGCTTGGCTGGCTGAAGATTTAGGTACAGAAGGTCAAGTTAAGTCAATACGAGTTGGGATAAATCCTTATCTACATATTCTGAGATTAACCAGCTCAGTGTCTGTAGTACAGAGATGTCCATTTGTTGCCTTTTCCTGAAATTTTAAGATAAAAATATGAGATTTTTGTTATGATATCAGTATTTGAGTTTTGAGGAAGGGGGCAGGGTTGGGGTTACACCCATTACAAAAATATGCAGTGGCAATACCATGGTTGTATGATGTTCAGTTCAGAGCTCAGTTTTACAGTGGAATTTCACCCAAACTTACTGTCTTCCTTCAGCCTGCATTAATCAGGAAATATAGAACACTTACTGGTACTTAAATGTAGCTAAGAAAATAACATTATATCCTAAATCACACTGACTAGTCTATGAGACTCCAACCAAAGAAAGAGTAAGGTACATATTAGACATGCTCCTTTATTGTCTACTTTTAAAACCCTTCTTAAAACATATTTTTATTCTTTGGCTTTTAATACATGCTGAGACTTTGCTATTTTTGTTTGTGTTTTATTTGTTATTATTGTTGTCCTTATCTTTTTGTTGAGGTGTACTGGTTTATTTGATTTGTATATGTACAGCACTTTGTTACAGCTGCTGTTGTTTAAGGTGCTTTATAAATAAAGTAGTAGTAGTAGTAGTAGTAGTAGTAGTAGTAGTAAGGTGGATTATCATGGGATCTTGGTGGGAGAGATCTCAGTATATAAGGTTTGGGGTCAACAATGACATTGGGCATATTCCATCATGGGACATAGGAATGTTATGGAAAAGTTAAGAAGTAGTCAATAAACAACCACAATAAACACTATAAGTCACTATAACAGGAGATATTAATCCATAAACAACCTCAATAAACACTATTATTCACTAGAATATGAGATATTAGTCCATAAACAACCTCAATAAACATTATT
>BRDA01057375.1:0-17487 GCA_036984385.1 Crenuchus spilurus
TACATTCCTTAGCGGGGGATTAAGACAGGGACAGACCTGAACTCACCCTAGTATCATGCCGAAAATTTTCGTGGGCTTGCGAATCCTAGTTTAAAGCATGAGCCAGTTGGTCTGCACATTCCCTGAGCAGTCGGCCTTGTCAGCGTCCGGGTCCTTCCCTGTATTTGCTCTCCTTACAGTCCTCCATACATCCGCTGTGTCGAGGCAGAGTGCCTTTTCCTCTGGATGGTGGACAGCTTTCTTTGTTGGAGTGCTGTTTAGAGCCTCAAACCACCCAAAGAAAATGTTGAGGTCATTGAGGAAGTCATTGTAATCATCACATGTAGGTGTTGTATAATTTGTGATGGACTGTATGCCTTGCTACATATCCCTGGTATTGGTGGGGTCGTGGAAAAAGTCTTGGACTTTCTGACTGTGTGTGTGCTTTGCTTGTCTGATGGCATGGTTCAGGTTGGCGCCCGCTGTTCTCAGCGCGTTCTCATCACCAGACTTGAAAGCCAAGTTCTGTGCTTTGAGCATTTTCTGTACTTCCTCAGACATCTAGCGTTTTTGGTTGGACCAGGTGAAGATGTTGTTTATGATGCAGATGTCTTCCATGCATTTGTTGATATTGTTCTCATAATGTATCCAAAGTAAGAGATCTTCAGTTTGGTTATCTGTGCTTCAAGAGAAAGTTTTGATTGTGTACAAGACCCATTTATCTGTCAAAGGTTCTCTCAAAAGTCTCAAACACCAAAGTTCCAAAGCATCAGTACTCTACCTGTCCTGCTTTGTTACTGTATAGCTATTACTGTATATAGCTGTTATTGTATAGTTTTTATAGTATAAGGTGATCAGCACCACACGTGTTCCTCCTGTGTAAGGAGAACAGTTCCACAGTGTGGTGCTCAGTCTGCTGGTTCAGACTTCAGACAGAGTTACTGATAATGGCTTCTTGAAGTTACTCTTAGGTAGTTATGGGTGGATGAAGCCACATTGATGCTTTAGGAGCTTCTTCCTGATTGTGCAGAAAAAGATTTAATACATTGGAGCTTTGAAATCTAAATAAGAGAAGGGCGACATCTGGTGGCCAGAAAACATGACTGCAGCCTGCAGATCATTGCAGTGTGTTAATACTGTGGTCTTACAGTTCAACTCGTGTCTGTTCTGATCTGCTGAAAATCATGTTTATTATGTTGTGCATTGCAAAGCAATGTTATCCGATTTAAATATTCTTCTTCTTCTTCTTCTTCTTCTTCTGCTGGATGTTTGACAAGCTTATTGTCCCGCAGTTTTCAAGTTATCAACACCTTTTCAACTCCAGATTGTTCAGTCCGATTGCGTGATCCGGGCTTGTATACAGAATTTTCATTGGATGTGCGGTTTTCCTAAAAACTTCCTTAATCTGGGATTTTTTCCCATTAAGAGTGAATGGGGAGCAACAATGCATGCTCATCTACTGTACTTCTGCTTGACCGATTCACACCATTTCAGATACACTATGTCACGGCAGGCCCCCGAGCACAAATTCACATTTTTTTTTTGACCCACACTCGTTTATTTGTTGTTTTATTGCCATCCCTTTTTTGTCCCATTGACTTCCATTCATTTTCACCCATATCAAATTCCAGGCTTCCTTTTGCCCGGCAACCACCAAAATTGATATACTACATCATGGCAGGTAACAGAGCTCTAGTCCAGAGCCATACTGACCAGCACTCCTCTTTTCATCCCTCATTCCTCCCTTTGATTTCCATTCATCTTCACATACACTCAAGCTACAGAGTTTCTGTGTCCCAACAGCCAGCAAAATTATTGTACTACATCAGGGCAGTTAACAGAGCTTTAGGGCAGAGCCATACTGATTCACACTTCTCTTTTTGTCATCTTTTCATCCCTCGTTCCTCCCATTCATTTTCACATACAAACATGGCAACCACCTCAGATACCATAGCAACCGCCTTGGGAAACAAACCAGCCTTGGGTGCCATAGCAACCATCTAGGGCGCCATAGCAACTGCCTTGGGGGCCATAGCAACCACCTTGGGCCCCAAAGCAACCGCCTTGGGCGCCATAGCAACCGCCTTGGGCCCCATAGCGACAGCCTTGGGGACCGTAGCAACTGCCTTGGGTGCCATAGCAACCGCCTTGGGGGCCATAGCAGCCGCCTTGCGGGCCATAGCAACCGCCTTGGGGCCCATAGCAACCGCCTTGGGTGCCATAGCAACCGCCACAGATAGCTCAGCATCACCTTACAAACCAACTGGAATGCCTTAGCTTGTGGGCCATATTAGTAATGCGCAACATCCCACGTTTCCTTCAGGAAATGCACTTTTCTAGTTTATATTGATGCTGCAATAAATGCTTAAATGTTGTCATTATTGACTGTACACAGTAAATCTGCCAGTGTTAAATCAACACTATTGGAGTTAAATTAACACTGAGGGTGTAAAAATGTAACACTCCCAGTGTTAGTTTAACTCTAATAGTGTTGATTTAACACGGGCAGATTTACTGTGTAGAATGTTTAAGGCCTACAGGAAATAAATATCAGTCATACCTTAGCAACAAAGTAACCAGTCATCTGTCAATCATGATTATATAGGGAAAATAAAAAGCATCTACAGAGTTTGAAAGTATGATCTGAGGAAACATATTGCTGGGGTATAGTGACTGTTCAATTTAACTGAGTTTGTCAATAAACTGAGCCCAAAACAGCCATGCAGACACATCTTCACTTTAAAATATTTAAGTTTTTAAAGAAGAGCTCCTGGGAACACAACCAACATCGCACAGCATTTAATTAGAATAAGACTCTTTATGGTTTATGTAAAATAACACAATAAGTTACCTTTTGTTTAGATCTGATCCTATTTCTACATATTTTATCTAAATTCACACATGATTTGTAAAGTTATTTGATGAAGCAGTTTCCATTTTCATTCAACTCTGCCACAGAAAAGATGCTCAGGGTTTAACTGTCTCATATATAGTCAGTTTGATATTGGGTAGTGTCAAAACTATGAAACCAGTCCCACCTGTTTCTGGTGGTTCATTGTTTTCTTAGCTTCAAACACAGTCATGTGAGAGTAAGTGAGTCAATATAAGCTCCGGTACACTGTGTTGAATTAGCAAGTGTTGACCGTCTCATCTCTACTCTTGGGCCTATTTCTCTACTTCTGGGTCATCTGTGCTTTAAATGTTTCCTCTTCCTCAGAAGGCTTTTAGTTTTATGAGCAGTCAGGAGTTTCCTCCTGGTGATCTTTAGTTATGGATTTAAAATTGTTTTATTGGAAAGTCAGAGAATTATTGCATGATAAATTACACATATCTCTGGAAATTGCAGATAGTTACAGTTCTCCATTAATATAGTAGAATAAGAATAAACAGAATAGAAGAATATATTATACAGAATAAGAGAATAAAGAATAAAAATAATAAATCACTCCAAATATAACACACTTATTTACATCATTACAGAGATCAGTGAAGTAGTATATACATATGCATGTTGTTGTGGGAATGTATGTGACTTGTGATATAAATAGTAACAGTGTCTGTTAAAATAATGAACATAGATTAAGTGAAACCATAGGATCACTTGTTGAGGGAGGAGTTATATAGTTTGATGGCCACATGTAAGAATGACCTCCTGTGATGCTCTGTGGTTGATTTTGGGGGAATGAGTCTAGCACTGAATATGCTCCTGTGTCTCTCCAGTGTGCTGTAGAGTGGATGAGAGACATTGTCCATAATGGCCTGCATCTTAGAGAGCATCCTCCTCTCTGTTACTGTCAACAGAGAGTCCAGCTCAACACAGACCACATCACCAGCCTTGCAGATCAGTTTATTCAGTCTGTTTCCATCAGCCACAGTCTGCTGCCCCAGCATGCAACAGCATAGAGGATCACACTCGCCACCACAGACTCATAAAAGATCTTGAGCATCTTGGTCCTACAGATGTTAAAGGACCTCAGACGCCTCAGAAAATAGAGACGACTTTGGCCCTTTTTGTAGAGAGCGTTGGTGTTCTTAGCCCATTCCAGTTTATTGTCAATGTGAACTCCAAAATATTTGTAGTCCTCCACAGTGTTCACACTGACCCCCCTGATGGAAATAGGGGTCACCTGCGCCTTGTCCCTCCTCAGGTCCACAACCAGTTCCTTTGTCTTTGTCACATTGAGCTGCAGATGGTTAATCTCACACCATGTGACAAAGTCTTCCACCGTAGTCCTGTACTCCTCCTCATCACCCCTGCTGATACATCCAACTACTGCAGAGTCATCAGAGAACTTCTGAAGGTGGCAAGTCTCTGTACAGTAGCTGAAGTCCGTGGTATAGAGGGTGAAGAGGAAGGGAGCAAGGATAGTTCCCTGCGGGGCCCCAGTGTTGCTGACCACTCTGTCTGACACACAGTGCTGCAGGGGTACAAACCGAGGTCTGCCAGTCAGGTAGGTTACAATCCAGGACACCAGGGGGGCGTCCACCTGCATCACAGTCAACTTGTCACCCAGAAGAGCAGGCCGGACAGTGTTGTACGCACTAGAGAAGTCAAAAAACATGATCCTCATAATGCTGGCTGGTTTCAGAAGTGGTTGAACCATGGGCCGGAGCTGTTCCAGGACAATCCTCTCCATGATGGACCAAAGAGCTCTTTGAGTCAATACAGTGGACTCGGAGTGTACATAGTTTTTTAAGTTCCAGCAGCACAACACACTAAACTCCATGTCAGTGTCACTGCTGTGCAGAGCTGATAATTCAACATGTCACTGTCACAGCTGAGCTGTGAATGATCCGCTGCTCAAATAATACATTAAGCGTGATGGTTAATACTGAGCACACTTCACCAACGTGAGCTTCTTAAACTTTTAGGGAACTGAATGAAGAGAAAACACTGATGTGTTCAAGAAACATGAGTGTCTGCAATATCTACAGACCATTTAGCAATTAATTATAACCTTTTTATAAACTTTAATGGCAAAATTCAGTTCAGCTGCTGCTATGAATTACAAACGCTGCATTCTGCCATGTTTGAAAACGCTGTGTGAAGCAGACGTGGTGGGCGTGGCTGTCTCAGAGGCGGACTCAAAGCTGCTGTCAGTGACCAATGGAAATTCAAACCTAACGCCACCTTCTAAGTCCCACCCACACATGAAAAGTGTTCCAAAACTCAGAAGCAAAAAAAATGTGGGGCAGAAGCAGAGATTCCATAAGCAAAAAACAAAAACAATGAAACCAAATTTTTTAGAAAAAAAAAAAAAAAAGAACCAAAAACATTTAAACCAAAAATGTAGTCAAAATGCAAACATAACATTTAATGAAATAAACATTTATATTTTATGTTTTTATTTTTTGCTTTCACAAGATACTTTATTGTCATGTTTCTGTGGATTTTGCTTGCAGATTTATTTTTGCTATTGTGAAACTTTTGACACAAGAATCACTCCATAGCCCCATTTTAGTGTTCAGCAGTAAATTGTAAGCAAATGTTATCATAAAACACATTTTCTGATCAGTTTTATATTTATTTCATGTAGTTTCTGTACAAAACACAAAAATTGGTAACAAAAATTCAGATGTAGAATTGTGAACAATTCAGTAGATTTAATTTAAAGAGAAAGTAATTACATTATTGTAATTAGTTACATTAATGCATTACTGGAAAAAGAACTCATTACTTTAATGAGTTACATTACAACTGAATAGGAAAATGATTGTTTTACTGTAATGCGTTCCACTACTTAATTATAGGAAAAAATAGCACATTAATACAGTATTTTGTACTATGTTCATCATCCCTGGTTCTGAGCTCTAAAAGGTATTTAATGAATAAATCTTTTATGTCTACAGATTAAAGAGCTAAAACAAAAATAATGACAAACACTGAAGATCACATTGGAAGTAAGTTTGGAGAAAGTGGACTATTTCATAGTACACTACCGCTCAAAAGTTTGGGATCACACATTAATCTCAACATTTGTGACAACCTGGACTTTTATTTCTGTGTGTTTCTGTTTTGATTTGATGATTGAATCCACATATTATGCTGCATCAGATACTCAAACGTTTATGTTAGAAGAGTGAGGTAGGACAGAGTCATGTCCAGTGATGTCTCACACACAATGTGTTAAACTTCTGGTGGAGATTAAACAGTTGTAGTAAAGCTTCTAAACTCTTCTAAACCCATCATCAACATCTTGTGAACTAAACACAGTGACACTGTGGGATGTAGAGTAACAAAAGCTGCAGACTGTGCCAGTCAAGTGAAGCCAAGAATGACCATGGGCATGTTGGTGATAGTAAAATTGACAAAGATGTGGAAAAGCAAGTCACTTAGCACCAACACCAAACTAAGACTGATTAACATCTTGGTCTGGCCAATAGCTACATACAGGGGTTAGACAATGAAAGTGAAACAGCTGGTTTTAGACCACAATAATTTATTAGTAGGTGTAGGGCCTCCTTTTGCAGCCAATACAGCGTCAGTTCATCTTGGGAATGACATATACAAGTCCTGCACAGTGGTCAGAGGGATTTTAAGCCATTCTTCTTGCAGGATAGTGGTCAGGTCACTATGTGATGCTGGTGGAGGAAACCGTTTCCTGACTCGCTCCTCCAAAACACCCCAAAGTGGCTCAATAATATTTAGACACAAAGACTTGCTGTCTTGGTCACAGATGCGCCAGCAAGACGTGCAGCAACAATTTGTCCTCTTTTGAACTCTGGTATGTCACCATAATGTTGTGTGCATTGTAATATACTATATAACTGTGCTCTTACCTGCTAACTGAACCTTCACACTCTGCTCTTACTGGTGCAATGTGACATTAATGAAGATTGGCCACCAGACTGGTCCAATTTAGCCATGAAACCTCCCACACTAACATGACAGCTGTTTCAGTGTCTAAGTATGCATGTGAAGCCTGGACACTGAAGAAAGAGAAAGAAAGACGTATTCAGGCTTTTGAGAACAAGCGCATCAGGAAGTTGCTGAAGATCTCATGGATGAAGATGATGACCACTGAGCAAGTCTATGAGATGCCAGAACTGAAAAGGAGTTACTGATGAAGGTTAAATCCCACAAGTTACGTTACTTCGGTCATGTGATGAGGCAGCACATGAGAGCATTGAAGGAAGTGTTATGACTGGACTTGTGGAGGGAGTCTGAAGACGTGGAAGACCAAGAATAACCTGGATGGATAACATCAAGACATGGACTGGATTATCAGCTGCTAGCCTGATACAAGTAAGAAGAGGCAGAGGGCATTGGAGAGAAGTGACTCGTCTGTCCATCCTACTATTGTGAAGCAATGATGTCGTATGACAAGACGGACTAGAGTAACTGACCAAGACTGTTTGATACCATTCTGCACCTCTGGAGCTCCTCTCATCACTGTGGACGTACAGGCTGAAAAACAGATCACACACAATATTACTGACCACAACTAGAGACTAAACACTCAGGCAGATCAGACTGACTGTCAGTGTTATTATCAGACTGTGATCATCTGGACACTTTAATTTGTATTTACTCTAAACTCACAGTAAACTTAAACCTAAGCCTAAACCTGGTCCTAACTCTAATTCTGGCCCTAACATTAAAGTTTATACTGCTAAGATTCAACCAACTTCCTACAGACAGTTTGTAAATAATGTGAACATTTGTAGATTATAGGGAGCAATAATGTACTTTTTAAATAAAGTGACACATTATTGATTATATGGATAATATTGATTAGAATATCAGCTGTTGACTGCAAACTTACTGTGGGAGTCTCATAATCTGAAGACATGGTGGGGAGGTTCAGGGCCGTGTATGTGTCGTCTCCAGACTTTGGAGTCATTTATAAAAAAGACAAGAAGAACACAGATTCAGTTCTTATTCAGTATCAGCATTAATGTAAAATTTTAATGACCA
The DNA here is from genome assembly GCA_036984385.1 of Crenuchus spilurus. Classification (NCBI taxonomy): domain Eukaryota; kingdom Metazoa; phylum Chordata; class Actinopteri; order Characiformes; family Crenuchidae; genus Crenuchus; species Crenuchus spilurus. The sequence goes on from BRDA01057375.1 coordinate 7,898, forward strand.
GGAAAAGCTACAAATTTCTCTCAATACTTGAACATGAATTTGTGTGTCCACTTGTAGAATTTTGATAAATGTATCATGTGATATCATCAATCATAGACCATAACCTGTAACAAATTTCTGTAGTTTTCACAGCATTGTTACTGTACGCTAAACAAATGTTTACTATAGAACCTGTATACAGTATGTTGCTGTCAATCTGCAAAGCATCATGGTCAAAAATCAGTGGCAGGTAAATGTTACAATAAATTTATTCTTCCTATATATCAAAATAAATTAATTTTAGGTGGTATTTTTCCTGCTTTTGTGCATTTTTTCTGACAGGTTATTTTCTAGGAAAAAAGTTTTATGAAGGGATTTGAAGACCTGACATCTTTAATGAATTAACTTACATCCTCCACAGTTGTGCAAATGATGAGGATTTAATTTTATGCTGCATTTTTACCAGAATTTACTTTTTAAAAGCTTCCTGAGAAGATCTGAATACAGACATTCTTCACCCTTTGACTTCAGTAAGACAACTTTACTCAGAATTTTGGAGCTTTTAATATTCAGAGATATCTTCATCTTGTCATAAGTCTAACAATATTTGATCAACTTGTGTGTATATGTGCATTGTTGTGCTATTTAGCTTGCTGATGTTTGCACGATTAGCTCTTTTTTTTTTTTTTTTCTTGCTAGCTTGAGGTACCATTGCAAAGTACTGAAGCAGGAAAGGAGAAACAGCACAACAGATAAGAGGTTTTTCATTAAACGTTATATTAACTTTTCTTTGTCATATTGCAGAGCTGAATAGATAATTTATTAGGAGACGAGAGATAAATGGTTTAATTGGATGTAAGTACAATTAGAGAAGAGTTTATTCAATAAATGAGTAACATTATTTTTTATCTTTCTACTGCAGGAAAGAATAATTCAGTCCAAGAGAAAGAAAACCATTTTTGGTTTATATTTCCTCTGTAAATTCAGCAAGTTTCACTGTTCCCACTGCTTTGATTCTTAAACATACTTTAACGTTTTCCATTTAATTAATCTTGTGATACAAGTGACTGTCAGCAAGCAAAACATTTTAAAATGTAAAAAGATTCAAGTAAACAAATTATTGGTTTGATTAATTATTTTACTCATTTTCAGTAATTAAAATTATGTAATGCCTGTTTGTCTTAATATTTGCTGTGATAAATACAACACATTATTACTGTGATGAAAGTTACAATATTCAATAAATATTTATAATACAATACTCAAATAAGTATTTGAACACCCTGCACATTTGCAAGTTCTCCCACTTAGGAAACATGGGGGAGTCTGAAATTTTCATCTTAGGTGCATGTCCACTGTGAGAGACATCATCTAAAAGAAAAAATCCAAAAATCACAATGTATAATTTTTTAATAATTTATTTGTCTGTAACTGCTGCAAATAAGTATTTGAACACCTGTGAAAATGAATGTTAATATTTGGTACAGTAGCCTGGTTGGCACACACTGCAGCAGGGATTTCGGCCCATTCCTCCACACAGATCTTCTCCAGATCAGCCAGGTTTCTGGGCTGTCACTGAGAAACATGGAGTTTGAGCTCCCTCCAAAGATTTTCTATAGGGTTTAGGTCTGGAGACTGGCTAGGCCACTCCAGAACCTTGATATGTTTCTTATGCAGCCACTCCTTGGTTATCCTGGCTGTGTGCTTTGGGTCATTGTCATGTTGGAAGGAGGTTGTTCCCCAAAATCTCACAAAACATGGCCCCGGTCATCCTCTCCTTAATACAGTGCAGTCGTCCTGTCCCACGTGCAGAAAAACACCCCCAAAACATGATGCTTCCACCCCCATGCATCACAGTAGGGATGGTGTTTTTGGGATGGTACTCATCATTCTTCATCCTCCAAAGATGGAATTAAGACCAAAAAGTTCTATTTTGATCTCATCTGACCACAGCACTTTCTCCCATGAGTCCTCTGGATCATCCAATGGTCATGGGCAAACTTATGACATGTGCTGATTTAAGCAGGGGAACCTTCCTTGCTATGCATGACTTTAAACCATTACATCTTAGTGTATTAGCCACAGTAACCTTGGAAACAGTGGTTCCAGCTCTCTTCAGGTCATTGACCAGCTCCTCCTGTGTAGTTCTGGGCTGATTCCTCACCTTTCTAAGGATCATTGATACACCACGAGGTGAGATCTTGCATGGAGCCCCAGTCCGAGGGAGATTGACAGTCATGTTTAGCTTCTTCCATTTTCTAATAATTGCTCCAACAATTTAACTTTTTTCACCAAACTGCTTGGCAATTGCCCCATAGCCCTTTCCAGCCTTGTGGAGGTTTACAATCTTGTCTCTGGTGTCTTTTGACAGCTCTTTGGTCTTAGCCATGTCAGTAGTTGGAGTCTTACTGATTGTGTGTTGTGGGCAGGTGTCTTTATGCAGCTAACAACCTCAAACAGGTGCTTCTAATTTAGAATAATAAGTGGAGTGGAGGTGGACTTTTTAGAGGTGGAATAACAGGTCTTTAAGGGCCAGAATGTTTGCTGATTGGCAGGTGTTCAAATACTTATTTGCAGCAGTAACACACAAATAAGTTATTAAAAATCATACAGTGTGATTTCTGGATTTTTTTTCTTTTAGATTATGTCTCTCACAGTGGACATGCACCTAAGATGAAAATTTCAGACCCTTCCATCATTTCTAAGTGGGAGAACTTGCAAATTCGCAGGGTGTTCAAATACTAAATTTACAGTAAACATACTATGGAATGTACTACAGCAACTTACTAGCTAACTGATGCCAGATAGTTGCTGTACATTTCACAGTTTTATTTTTACAGTGTAGCTACTACCTAGGTACACCTTACTAACCACCTTACTAGAGACGATAGCAACTGCCAAGGTACACTGATATTCTATATTCTGTCTAACCAAAACATTAACAACTGCAGTGGTATTTTAAAGTAAACCTTTTAGAATTGTCTATATTTCTGCATACATTAAACCTAAAACATAATCAGATTTTTCTTAAAAAGAGTCTTAAAAGGGGGCACCGAGTGGCTCAGCAGGCAAAGACGCTACCACTATGACCCGAGGATCGCAAGTTCGAATCCCGGTCATGCTGTTTGCCACCAACAGCCAGGGCCCAAGAGATCAAAAATTGGCTGTGCTCTCTCTGGGCAAGTAGATGGAACTCTCTCTCTCCTTATCACTTTCACATTGCAATGTCCGCTGGCTCAGGCGTCTACTGACTGGTCCAATCAGAGCTGGGGACCCTGTGTGCCTTCCTCCAAGCGCATTAGGCTCTCCAGTGATGGTATATCAGTGGTGGTTCGAAAAAGAAGCGGTGGCCGCATCACATGCAGCCGAGAAGGCTTGTGCTTGCTTGCACCCTCCTAGAGTCAGGGACATTGCAAAGCGATGGGGAGAGGCCTAAAGGAAGGGATGGGCTACTTGGCTACCACTACATTAGGAAGGGGATAAAATTGGCAACAAAAAAAAAAAAGAGTCTTAAAAGTAGACAAAGTGAACCAAATCAAACAAAAGATACAAAATATTAATCCTTGTCATTATTTGTTGAGGAAAATAATCCAGTGTTACATGTCTGTATGTTAACCTTTAGGATTAGCAGATCATTTGAGGGCAAATTTGAGTCAGGTGTTGTCAGTCAATGGCATAACAATCTGATGTGCCTGGATGCCCTATTTTATTTAAAGAACAGTGATATAGTAAGGTTAGGATGGAAAGAGTTACAAAACCTGTGCTAAGTGTTTGGACTAAGCATGGCATGCAAGGAAATCTTCTTTTCTGACCAAAGAACATTGCTACACATCTGCAGTTTGCCAAAGCTCACATGGACAATACATAAGGCTATTTTAACATTGTGTTGTAGACAGAATGTAAGGAGTTTTTTAAGAAACTCCTTAAATCTGAGCTTTTCAAAGAGCACCCGCTCTAGCCAGGCTAACTACTCATGTGTACCAATGGACATTTAATGTTGTATTGTTTTATTATTGAACTATTGTACTGCCATTGTAAGTCGCTTTGGATAAAAGCGTCTGCTAAATATAAATAACAAAGTAAAGACAGATTACACCAAAATAGATCTATTTGGTTTAAATGAGAAGCATTATGTTTGGAGAAAGGAGAACACAAACTTCCAGCACAACAACCCTCATCCCATCTGTGAAATGTGGTGGTGGTAGTATCGTGGTTTTAGCCTGTTTTGCTGAATTTCAGTCAATCACCTTTAATTAAACTCAGGGTACACTGAGCATTTCTTTCATTTACAATGTCGCTGAGGTAATACATACAATGAAAATATGAGTTTATGTAATTATAAACAAAATAAAAGACTAAATTGAAAATTGTGGTAATTTGATCTAAAAGAGAAATCAATTTAAACAATGTAAAATAGTTAAAATGATAAGCAGACAAGGCACAAAATATAGATAATGATTAAAATTAATTATCTAATAAAAACTAAATAAATACAGGTCTTCAAGTATTCAATAACTAAGTCTTCAATAACTAAAATGATAAGAATAAATAGAAAGAAATAGCTAAAATCAAAGTTAGGATAACAAACAGATGCAAGTAAAATAAGAAAAAAAAAAAAAAAAAAGAAATAAGAAAAATAAGTAAAACAGTGCAGACTGAATGGAGGTTGTTAGAGATTAAGAGTTTATAATGATTAGGTGACATCAGTGATTGGAACTTTAAAGTTTCCTGCAGTGAGTTCTAGCTCACTGGTGCACTGGAGCTAAAACCACATTTTCCCAGTTCACTAAAAACTTTAGTATCTGAATGGTGATCCAGTACTGGAACGAGTCTTATAATTTGTTATTTTCAATAAGCATTGCTGTGATATACAATGGCATATGACCAGTGAGAGCTTTAAAGATAAAAAGAAAACTATGTGTTTATGTTTGGGTTAGGACAGCTTGCCATCATTGATGACAATTAATTCTGAATTATACCAGAAAATTCTAAAGGAAAAAATATTAGGATATCTGTCTGTGAGCTGAAAAGAGAACATAGTACATGCAGCAGCACAACGACTTTAAGCACACAACTCGCTCTACCAAAGAAGAGTTAAAGAAGAATGGCCAAGTCTACGTCCTAACCAAAACAAATGTAATGTAAGGAAAAGAAGTAAGCAGTTCATGGGAATAAACAGAACAAGATAAAGTTGAAGCTGTTTTGTTTGGAGGAATAAGCTACAATTCCTTCAAATTGATGTGCAGGACAGATAAGTAATTATTGGAAGTTTAGTGACAGTTATTGCTGCAAAAGTGGGTCACACCAGATAGTGAAAACAAAAGGTTCACATATTTTTTACCCTCACAGATATGTAATATTGGATCATTTTCCTCAATATATAAATGACCAAGTCTAATATTTTGACAATGTTACACTGGTTGGAATGTAGAGAGATGGACACAAATGCTGAAAAGGTGACTGACTTTAATTGAAGTAGAGTATAAAACAAAACCTAGGTAAGACACTGAACATGGAGTTAAAGTAACAAGAATAATGTCTCAAAAAGGACTCAGAAATAGGGCCCTGAGTTTGGCCTCAGCGGGCAAAGATGCTACCACTATGACCCGAGGACCGGGAGTTCGAATCTTGGTCATGCATCAACAGCCGGGGCCCAAGAGAGCAAAAATTGACAGTGCTCTCTCTGGACGGGTAAATTGTGCTCACACTCTCCCTATCACTTTCATGTTGCAATGTCCGCTGGTTCAGGCATCTACTGATTGGTCCAATCTGGGGACCCTGTGTGCCTTCCTCCAAGCGCGTTAGGCTCTCCAGTGACGGTGTATCAGCGGTGGTTCGAAAAGGAGCGGTAGCTGCATCACATGCAACCGAGGAGGCTTGTGCTTGACTTCACCCACCTAGAGTCAGGGATATTGCAAAGTGATGGGGAGAGGCCTAACAGGGGGGATGGGCTAATTGGCTACCACTACATTAGAAAGGGGATAAAAATTGGCATAAACCTATGGCAAAAAAAGAAATAAAAAGGACTCAGAAACAGGAGTCGGAATGATAGCAGGGATGTGTGTAAGCAGCAGCTCCTGTAGCTGGTGTGGGTGTGACTCTCCTGGCCACTGGAACTAGGGGCATGGATTCCTGGCCACTAGAACTGAGGGCGTGGCTCTCCTGGCTACTGGAACTGGGGGTGTTGCTCTCCTGGCCACTGGAAATGGGGGTGTGGCTCTCATGGCCACTGGAAGTGGGGGTGTGGCTCTCATGGCCACTGGAAATGGGGGTGTGGCTCTCATGGCCACTGGAAATAGGAGGGTTGCTCTCCTGGCCACTGGAACTGGGATGTGCACCTCTGGAGCACACTGAACTGTGACGTGCTGTGATGTGAGGTCAGAAGCAGCCGCTGTCTCCGCAAACCGCGGTGTGGGCGAATGTGAAAGTTTCTTGCTTCGTAGGGAGGGTAGGCCCCTCTTTACCTTTGGGTCCACCCCAGTGGTGACGTCCACGTTTGGCCATCACTGCCTTACCGTCACTTGCGGCCACATCACTCGCAAGGCTCACTAGGTCCTATTTATGGATCAGCTTCTCTCCGTCATCCTCTGATGTCCCCTCCCCTTCAGTTATCTGGATTTGCCCTTGCCTCCTACCCTTTCTTACTTACATTTGTCCAGAGATAGACTGACCACCTGCCCCCAAAAAACTTCCCCAGGGTTAGGCTGAATAAACCGGTTCTTGTAGCAGGGACCAAGGAGACAGCATATAGCACATTATTTGTCCAGGGTAGGAAGGGAATGACTTCCCCAAGGACCTTTTGGATATCCCTGACCTACCATCTACCATGCTCTAGCATGGCCTGAAGTGTTCAGATCAGGGTGTCCTTCTTGGCTGTGTCAACGTATGGTTGAGTCATTTTGTTAGAATGGTTGGAATGTAGAGAAACAGACACAAAAGCTGAGAAGGTTTTAATTAAAGTTGAGCATAAAACAAAACCGTGGTAAAACACTGAACATGAAGTTAACGTAACAGGAACAATAACTCAGAAAAGACTCAGAAACAGGTGGGAATAAATAGGGAACAGATAATGACAAGCAGGTACAGATACTAAGGAGAAGGACATAATGGGCAGGTCAAGGGCAGAAACTTTAAGATTTAAGATGAACCTATTGCCAATGTGATTTTCATACAATGGAATTTGACCTCCCATTTAACCCATTCGTGCAGTGAAACACACACACTGTGAGAATTTGTGCCTGAAGCGGTGGGCAGCCCTTATCCACCGGCACCTGGGGAGCAGTTAGGGGGTTAGGTGCCTTGCTCAAGGGCACTTCAGTCATGTCCTGTTTGGGGATCGAACCGGCGACCTTCTGGTCACAAGACCAGATCCTTACCACTCGGCCATGGCTGCCCCCTAAATACACACACACAATACCAGACTACATGACATGAAATTGTGACAGTCAAATTTGTCTGGCATTGTTCTCTTTGTCAACATTTAGGACTTGTATTACTTGATTAAATTTGGGTTAAATTTATGCTGAAAATTCTGAAGGTTTTGGAAAACTTTCTAGCAGCACTGTACTCATGAGACCCTATAGCAAATGTCTAGCAACACGTGATCAAGCACTTCAGATGCTGTGATTGCAGACTTTGAGAGTCATAATCTGAGGACATGGTGTTGAGGTTCAGAGCCAGATAAGAAGGACAGAGCTTCAGTTCTTAGTATCAGCTTCAGAGAAAAATGTTCATAAACAGAATAATGATTTCTCTCAGTACCTGAATATCAGTGACTCTTTCTGCTCTTCTCTTCCTCCTGATCACACAAATTAAACATACAACCATAAACATAACGTTGGGACAGTATTAACCCAATATATTACATTTTACATTGTGTCTACTAAACTTCATTTAATTTGTTAAAATACACAAATTTCTGCATTTTAAGCCAGAAACTCATTCCAAAAAAAAGTTGGGACAGTAAAGTATTTTATTTAAACTTATTTAACTGAAAAGTTTCAGGTGTGCAACTGTACCGAGTTATTGCTTTTTTGTTTTAAAATCTGTTTTGGAGACAGGTCAGGAATGCAGGCAGTCCAGTTCAGTACTTTTACCCTCTTCTTCCACAGCTATGCCTTTGTAGAAAAAAGGATGGACATCTTTCGAGAAGATGTTGTCCTGAAGTCAGCATACAGACCCATTCCAAAAAATTTGAAAATCATTGAAAAGTTGATTAATTTCCATAATTCCATTCAAAAAGTTAAACTTTCATAGATAATAGATTCAGGGCCCACAATTTAAACAATTTCAAGTATGTATTTATTTTCACATAATTTGGGCTTCCACCTCATAAAACCCACAAAAACATGATTTAAAAAAATTAGACTATGGAGAAATCAGCCCAAATTTTGCAGGGCATGAATTGTTATAAACTGATTGTGACACACTAATCATCTACTAAACTCAAAGCACCTGAACAGGTTTCCTTAAAACAGGTGTCATTAAATTACTTCAATTTGGTTAAATTGTCTGTTTGGTTCAATATGGGGACATAACAACTGGCCAGAAGACCATCATTGATACCCTCCATAGGATGGGGAAGCCACAAAAGTTCATAGCTAAGGAGGCTGGATGTTCACAAAGTGCTTTGTCCAAGCATATAAATGGAAAGTCTAGTGGAAGGACAAAATGTGGCAGGAGAAGATGCACCAGCAAAAGAGATGACCGTGGGTCAAGCCACTTCTGAACCTGAGCCAAGGTCCTTTTTTTCAATGAAAGTAAAGTGTGCCTTTCATTCGGGAATCAGGGTCCAAGGGTTTGGAGGAAAATGGGTTGGGAACAGAACCCAAATTGCTTAAGGTCCAGTGTGAAATATCCACAGTCAGTCATGATTTGGGGTGCAAAGTCTGGTGCAGGTGTTGGTAAACTCTGCTTTCTTAAAGCCAAGGTCATCGTAACAGTCTACCAGAATGTTTTAGAGGACTTCATGATTCCTTCTGCTGAGGATCTGTATGGAAATGCAGATTTCATCTTCCAGCAGGACCTGGCCCCTGCCCATGCTGCCAGAAACACCAAAGCCTGGTTTGATGCCCATGCCATCACAGTGCTTGACTGGACAGCCAACTCTCCACACCTAAACCCCATTGAGAATCTATGGGGTATTCTCAAGAGGAAAATGAGGGCCACCAGACCCAACAACAAAGAAGAGCTGACAGCAAGCATCAAGAAAATCTGGTCTTCCATAACTCACAGGCAATGCCACAAGCTGAATGCATCAAAGCCACGTTGCACCCAACCAAGTATTTAGGACCAGTGTTGCGAATAACGACATTAAAAATAACGGTGTTACGTAATCACGTCATTTTGTCAGTAACGGGATAAAATAATTAATTACTTTTCCTGTCGTTACAACGCCGGTGACGTTACTGGTCATTAAAAGCAGTGCATTACTATATATTGATATACTAACAGTAATCCGAGCAGACCTCTGCTCAGGCTAGTGAGGAGTAACAGGTGTTACGCCGAGAACTGTCGAGGTCACAGTTCTTGGTGTAACACCTGTTTAACTCAAGTCAGTAAGCAATTGGCTAAGGCAGCGTTATGGTAGCCAATCAGAGCCAGTGTTTTTA
>BRDA01057377.1:8792-25938 GCA_036984385.1 Crenuchus spilurus
TCACAAGTCTTTGGTATGGGTGAGTAGGTCGGAAGTATTTGGTGTGGGTCAGAAGTATTCGGTGTAGGTGAGTAGGGGTTTATGAAGGCTGGATGAGTGGGTGTGGTTTATGAAGGCTGGATGAGTGGGTGTGGTTTATGAAGGCTGGATGAGTGGGTGTGGTTTATGAAGACTGGATGAGTGGATGTGGCTTATGAAGACTGGGTGTGGTTTATGAAGGCTGGATGAGTGGGTATGGTTTCTGAACACTGGATGAATGGGTGTGGTTTCTGAACACTGGATGAGTCGGTGTGCTATGAGAACTGGATGAGTGGGCGTGGTTTATGAAGGCTGGATGAGTGGGTGTGGTTTATGAAGGCTGGATGAGTGGGTGTGGTTTATGAAGGCTGGATGAGTGGGTGTGGTTTATGAAGACTGGATGAGTGGATGTGGCTTATGAAGACTGGATGAGTGGGTGTGCTATGACAGTTGGATGACTGGGTGTGGTTTATGAAGACTGGAAAAGTGGATGTGGTTTATGAAGACTGGATGAGTGGGTGTGGTTTATGAAGACTGGAGGGGTGGGTGTGGTTTATAAAGACTGGATGAGCCGGTGTGCTATGAGAGCTGGATGAGTGGGTGTGGTTTATGAAGACTGGATAAGTGGATGTGGTTTATGAAGACTGGATGAGTGGGTGTGCTAGGACAGCTTTATGTGTAGGTGTACTTTATGAAGGCTGGATGAGTGGGTGTGGTTTATGAAGGCTGGATGAGTTGGTGTGCTATGACAGCTGGAGGAGTGGATGTGGCTTATGGAGACTGAATGAGTGGGTGTGCTATGACAGTTGGATGACTGGGTGTGGTTTATGAAGACTGGATAAGTGGATGTGGTTAACGAAGACTGGATGAGTGGATGTGGTTTATGAAGACTGGAGGGGTGGGTGTGGTTTATAAAGACTGGATGAGTCGGTGTGCTATGAGAGCTGGATGAGTGGGTGTGGTTTATGAAAACTGGAAAAGTGGATGTGGTTTATGAAGACTGGATGAGTGGGTGTGCAAGGACAGCTTTATGTGTAGGTGTACTTTATGAAGGCTGGATGAGTGGGTGTGGTTTATGAAGGCTGGATGAGTTGGTGTGCTATGACAGCTGGATGAGTGGGTGTGGTTTATGAAGGCTGGATAAGTGGGTGTGGTTTATGAAGGCTGGATGAGTTGGTGTGCTATGACAGCTGGATGAGTGGGTGTGGTTTATGAAGGCTGGATGAGTGGGTGTGGTTTATGAAGGCTGGATGAGTTGGTGTGCTATGACAGCTGGATGAGTGGGTGTGGTTTATGAAGGCTGGATGAGTTGGTGTGCTATGACAGCTGGATGAGTGGGTGTAGTGCATCATGGCTGGTTGAGTGGGGATCAAGTCAGTAGGTTGCTCTGTGCTGTAAATAAAAAGACAGCCTTTTTCATTACTTTTTTGAAGGTGAAATACACTGAAATGGAACTTTTCATTTATATAACTTTATATAATATTATTTCTCAAATGAAGGATACATTTACAATAATTTATGTATATGTGAAGTGGTAAGGAAAACACAGGTTTGTATACTTGGACTCATATGTCCAGATATTTTCTAAAACAGTTTTTCTCTGCATTTTGTTTTCCTGTTCAAACAGAAATGACTTTTTACTCACTGTAAATGGAGGTTCTTTAAAATGCTTTCCAGGGTGGAGATTTTTGAAAGTGTTCTCGTTTGGATGGGAAAAACTGTTTTTTGAAATGCTGTCACATCTGGAAACAACCGGACTGTTAATGTTAATGTACAGAGTCAGAACCTACTGCTCTGTTCCATTTTAAACCAAGTTAGAAATGCTAGCAGAACACTTCTCACCTCTTCCCAGGACAGTACTGGTGTTTCAGAGACAGTGGAGTCACCATGACACTGTTTATTATTACTATTTAATACTTTTGTCCAATTTTACAACATATTTAAAATTTGTTTTTGAAACATTTCTGTGACTGTAGTTTCATGTTTATAGATCTCTGTGCAATCAACAGCACAGGAGCTTTAGCTTGTATGGCTGGAATAGCTGCTGAGTATGTTGCAAAGATGGCTATGACCTAGGACTTTGTCCATCCTTTGCCCAATGCTCATCCTCCAAACCTCTGGAGGTATTTCAGTGTGAGTTATTATTACCCCCTGCTGGGCTGGTGACTTATGTTAATTACAACATATTTTGTACTTGCAAAAATATTTGGATGTCTATGGATGATGCCTAAAAGTCCATACATACAGGGACATGAAGTCAATTCCTCTTCACTCAGCAGTAATTGAGATGTGGTAGAGAAGGTGCATGGCAGAGCGAGTGAGCGTAATTGGTCAGATCTGAAGGACAGACTAACCAATACAGAAGGGTCAGAGGAAAAATGTACAAAAATCAGAAAGATGTTAAAGTCAGTGGAGCTGATATATTCTCATCTACTGTAGATGGGGAAGTGAAGCGGGAGAAGGTATGATCAAAAGACTTTAGCAAATCAATGGAGAGATAAAGTAAGTGACAGAGAGAGAGAGTTTCAGAAAAAAAGGATGAGGTACAACGAGAGAACGAGAAGAGAAAAGAGAAAAGCTGCTGGGTTAAAGCTTTCTGTTCTGCTGCCATCTGTTTTTATTTCTGCCTCAAAAATTAGAGGAAGTGTGAGACATCCGCCTGCTATTGTGGGAAGGTGGTGTTTAAAGGGGAAATGTTCAAAATTTCTGTATAATTCATTTATTAAAATGCAAAATTATTCAGAATGCTTTGATGTGAAATGGAGCTTTCTAGAGAAACGTACCAGCAATTTTGTTATTTGTTCATAATGTTGGTGATAAGATCCAGGTGTTACAATACAGCACAAATAAAACCTTATTATTTACTATTCAAAGCCAACAGTTAACCTATACATGCCTTCTGAGTTTTATATGTAAAGGTGATGATGGGTAAATAATTATTAATTATTAAAAATAATAATTAATAATGTAAATGGGTTTTATAAACCATCCTGAAACAATGTCAGCCAGTGTTTTTATAACCGTTTCTTGTAATAACTTTCTGTGAGGTCAGTTTTTAGAGCCATTTAACTCAGACTAGTTCCTGTCACCCATTCTGAATGACTTTGTTTAAATCTTAAACATTTCATTATGCATAAAAATTATGCATCTGTATAATAATATCAGAATACTATGACCACCATACCTAAAAGTGTGAATAACCACCTTTTGCTTGGATGACACTAGTGAAACGCTATGGACTTGAACTGTATTAGGTGACAGAAGGCATCCGGAGGCACTCGTGCCCATTCCAACTGCAGCAGAGCACTCTGTACCACTCACTTGAGTTGTCATTCCCCTCTGGCAGCAATGACCCATGGGGTACAACTGTTATGCCTTTGGGAAGCACTCAATGTGCGAGAAGTCCATTCTCAGTACACATTCACTACAGCAGCTTCTGAGATGCTACCACCCTTTGCCCAGTACCCTATTATAATGCCTTTTGGACATCACTCATATTGTGTCCTTGTGCTCATGATGATCGTTCTGCACTCTGCTACAACTGACTGGTGTGCTCACTTATTTTTAACATGCAGCAAACCCTGTCATTTGGCTTATGTGCTGTACTGGGCTGAGGTCATAATATTCTGGTAAGACTTTCATCTTTATCGTATGTTAAAAATTAATCTTATTTAATGTGAAGGTTCCAATGTATTAAAAGCTGCATTTGTTTTTTGTCATACATGGTGTGAATAGGCTTTAATTAATTGAGCTTTTCAAAGTCAAATAACTGTTCTTCATGTTTTGTTTTCTCTCCTATAGTTTTTGAGTTAGAACATGAATAGGTCACTTGTATTTTTTTGAAGAGCTCTGACATATAACAGCATTTTTTCTCTCAGTAAATACATGTTAATGTATTTACAAATAATGTTTGGTTGAGGATGTTGAAGCTATATTGAGATACTGCCATTAACATGATCAAGGCAGCTTGTTAAACTGTTTTAGTTCATCATGGAATTACAACTTTATACATCATACATATATATCTCACATTGGTAAGTAATGGCATCCCTATATCAGTTCAAGTGTAGTAGCACTTACACAGACTCACTCTGATTCACAGTATTAACACTGTTATTACACTGTTACTACACATTTTTTGACATTATATCTCACATGAGCCAATAGCGTTGGTACTCCTCTGTGGACACAACACTTACACTGACATTTTAATACTCTTCAGATAACTTTGTAATCAGTTTTATTCTGTTGTTATCTGTTTAATAACAATCCTTGGATTACACATTAAATACAGTAATGAAACAGTATTTATAGCACGGTCCTCAGTGAAACAGCTCTGCCAAATTAAAGTTCATTCACAAGCTGCCCTTTTCTCACATATCTAAATACATTATCAACATTAGCTCTAGTTTTAAACTAAATAAGCTAACTTCAAACACCAAACATGTCTTGCTGATTGACTATATTTGGAGTAGGGTTAAGGGCCTCTTCCTAATTGTCTGCCATACTGTACTCCCTCTCTCTTTGTCCCAGTCTCTATAGTTTTTTTTTTTTTTTTTAGTTTTTAAATGTTCTTTGATGGTTTAAGCTTGTCCTCTTTCTTTCTCTGAGCTCTTTTTCTCTTTCTTCTCTCTTACTCTCCATCTCTCTTTGAAGTGGAAATCCTGTCAGGTTTCTTGGTTAATGAAGCTGCAATCTTGCTTTAATTAACTGTGTCTTTGCTTTGACTGGTCATCCACGACAGACCAGAGACACATCCGGAAGAAGTGGTGAAATAAACATGTGAAGTGTTTTATTCAGAGTGAGAAAGAAAGTGTAAGAGAGAGAGAGACAGACAGAGTGTCGGGTGGGTGGGAGGACATGCTCATACCACTACCATCAGGGAGGACTGGTCCACTCTATGATTGACAGTTGGAGGTCAGAGGTCATGCCCTTTCTATTATAACTGAGACTGATCCAACCTCAAGTGCAAAATCAATCATACACTAATGATCATAATGACTCCAGCCTCACCAAAGCACTGATTACTAAATCTACACTTAATTTGTTCTGTGTAGGAGTTACTCCTCAGAGAGGTATTAGTGTTGATTTACCATATGGGCCTATTTAAATGTAATTAAATAACTGCATATCTAATTACATGACTTACATTCCTATTTTTTGTTTTGGATTTGGATAGGCTACACTTTTACTGTCAAAGAATGGCATAAAGCTAAAAACAAAAAAATGGGTGAATGATTTTTTCTTACACAGCAACTGCTTTTCCTCAACTTTATATCATAATAAAATATCTCCTCATTATCTATAAGGCATATTAGAGGACCATGTGTCACCATGTCCAAAATAAATATGTTAATCAAATCAAGTCATTGTAAGTATAATCAATTCAGTGTAAGTACACTCAACGCAAGGTCAGCACAGTCAAATCAAACTAAGAACAGTCAAGTCAAACTAAGTACAGTCAATTCAAACTAAGTACAATGAACTCAAATTCAGTACAATGAATTAAAAGTACAGTCAACTCAAACTAAGTAGTTAACTTCAATACAAGTCAACTCAGTCAGTACAATCAACTCAAACTAAGAACAGTCAATTAAAAGTCAGTACAGTCAACTCAAACTAAGAACAGCCAACTCAACTAAAATTACAGTCAACTCAAACTAAGTACAGTTAACTAAACGTCAATACAGTCAACTCAGTCAGTATAATAAACTCAAACTAAGAACAGTCAACTCAAAGTCGGTACAATCAACTCAGTCAGTACAATCAACTCAAACTAAGAAGTCAATTAAAAGTCAGTACAGTCAACTCAAACTAAGAACAGCCAACTCAAAGTCAGTACAATCAACTCAAACTAAGAACAGCCAACTCAAAGTCAATACAATCAACTCAGTCAGTACAATCAACTCAAACTAAGAACAGTCAACTCAAAGTCAGTAAATCAACTCAGTCAGTACAATTAACTCAAACTAGGAACAGGCAGCTCAAAGTCAGACTCAGTTGAAACAAACTCTAAATACAACTCAGTTGAAATA
This sequence comes from Crenuchus spilurus, assembly GCA_036984385.1. Lineage (NCBI taxonomy): Eukaryota > Metazoa > Chordata > Actinopteri > Characiformes > Crenuchidae > Crenuchus > Crenuchus spilurus. The sequence goes on from BRDA01057377.1 coordinate 14,846, forward strand.
ACTCTAAATACAGTCAACTTGGTGTAAGCACAATCAACTCAAAATCAGTACAAGCTAAGAAACAGAGCACATTGGCTGACAAAGTTGCAAGAAGTGTTTTCAACAGACAAGCTCTCAGTTTCTAAATCAACTTCAATAAACTTCAAGTAAATGAAGGGCCATTATTGAGTTTGCAATTGGTTTACTTTGTTTAAAGCCAACTTATGGTTACACAGACTTGATATAAGCTTTAAAATGAGCAGTATTATACATGTAGGGGTTTCAAAATGACAGTTTTAATGAAATATTCTGCTGTCTAGCTCTGTAGATAACAGTTATGAATGCTAGCTTAAATAATTTTGATTGCAACTGTATACTATTTCCTCACTTAGATTTGTAACAGTTAACCTTGTTTCTCAACAATATGAGAAACATGAAGCAATTGTCAATACAATTAACTCAAAGTCAGTACAATCAACTCAGGTGCTGGTCAGTGTGCAGACTATATAATTCACCCTTAATACCCACTTGGTTTTCATTGATTTATACAGAAACTCAACAGGCTTAGAAGCGCTGTCAGTGACAGGCCATGATTTTGGAGTGGACAATTATATTTTAATGCTCTGAACATCTGACAAAATGCAGAGAAACAAGCTACAAAGACTCCAGCAACAGAAAGTTTACTGGAGCAGAGTAAATGGCACATATGGTATTATATTTTCTTGTAGGCTGTGATGGAAGTGGCACACTTGGTTACTGTGCGTCACTGATCTTTTTACAGATTCTAAAAATCTTGAAACCGATCTTGAAACAAGAGATAATGATGTGACTACTCCAATTTAAGTTTACACAGTTGACACATTACTCAGAAGACTAAAATCTTGCTGTGTGTTAGTTTATAGATCACTTAATTGAATCTGCTTCAAACAGAAATAATTTATAAGCCAGTTATTTCTCACTAGCGGAGTGAAGTGAGAATGGAGAAAGTGGAGAAATTGTGTGGAAGATCATTAGACAATGACTTAATTTTCTTGTACCAGACAACTGCCAATGATCCATGAGGCCAAACAGTGCCAGTTTTGTTTCATCACTCCATAGAACTGTGTCCCAGAAGTGCAGGCCTATCCAGTTTCCTTCCAGCATATTCCCATCAACCTTTCTTTTACTTCTTTGTCAAGAGTGACATGCATTATGGAGTCATTAAGTCCTTGGTTTTTAAATGACTGTATTATAATTGGCACTGACGCATCTGTCCCAGCATTCACCAGGTCATCATATACGTCTTAGGCAGTAGGCTAACATTTTTTTTTTTGTTAAAGGATAATGTCTCTTAATGCAATTTGGAGCTTTCTGTCATAACCAGACTGGTTTACTGCTGTGCCTTAACTTTGAACTTCCATATAATGCTCTCAAAGGTGTTTCTATGAATGCTCCAGGTCTGAGAGATCTTCTTACACTGATTGCCTTTTTGATTCAGTGAAATGATCTCCTCTCTCAGCTTTTGTGACAGCTCATTAGTCTTCTCCTTGGCTGAAACACTCCTTGAACACATCCCTGGGTGGTGTTTATACAAAAACATAGCAGTTGAAGCAAATGAAGGGTTGTTATTGAGTTGCCAATGGGTTAATCATGTTTTAACCCTTTACAAAAACTAGAAGTAGATTTAAAATCAGCTGTATTAAACAGGGCTTTAACTCATTTTGAAATTGCAGTTTTAACTGTAACTGCAGTGAATACCGGTCAAAAGTTTTAGAACATCCCGATTTTCCAGCCACTTATTGAAAATAATTCAGTTTATGGTCTCATTGCTCTCTGAAATGAAAGCAGAGGAGTTAAATAAAAACTCCTGGAGTCAATTTATAGAATGAAATGTGTCTAAACTTTGGACACAAAGCAGCACCTTTGTCAGATATAACAGCTGAACACACTCGTGACATTCTTTCTACAATAGTCATCAAACATTCTTCAGACAGTTCTTCACTAATCTGCTGCAGAATGTCACATAAATGTTGGCACTTGTAGGTTTGCTTTGCTTTTCACTTCATCCCAAATCAGCTGGATGGGGTTTAGGTCTGGAGACTGTGCTCCACTCCATGTTTTCAAGCTGACCATCTTGTTGTTTTTTCCTGAGGGAGTTCTGGCAGAGCTTGGACTTTTGTTTTGGGTCCTGGACTTTTGTTTTGTTTTGGGACTTTTGTTTTTGTCTTGCTGTGAGATGAACCCCTGACACACTAGGCACATACCTGAGAGTAAGTATTGCATGGTGGTAGTTGTTGTTGCTCAGGCTGCCTCTCACTCTGTAGGAATTAGTAGCACCAGTCTTGATCACCTCCATTACTGCAGAACAGCTTTCACCTGTTAACCCATTTCATGTTCCTGATAAAAGCCTTTGTGTATAATCCTGTAATGTAAATTAATTTTCAGTTTTGGGTAATCTTACTTTAAAACCTCTGGCAGTTCACCACTTACCTTTGTACCATTTGAAGCTATTAATAGGACTTGGTTTCTTGAATTGCAATAAATGACAGAAGAAGTTGGGGTGTAAAACTTTTGGCTGGTAGTGCAGCTGCAACTGTATAATATTTCTTCACTTAGATTTGTAACAGTTAACCTCAGAGGGGTCTAAAGTTTTCTGTACAGTTGACTTTCCTCTACATTAATTCATAAAAACACTTTAAAAACATGGAGCAAGTTTGCAGAGAAATCTTTCATTTTCATGGAAGCTTTACATGGTAAAAGCTCCGAAACAGAACACACTGGCTGACATAAATGCTCAGGAAATGTCTTCAACAGACAAGCACGCTTTCAGCCAAGTGAGGCTTTATTGTCATTTCAGCTACAAGTACACAGTGAAGCGAAACAGCATTCCTCCAGGACCATGCTGCAACACAACAGAGGTACAAACATTACAATTTAATAAATACAAAGGATATATGACAATACAACACTACACAAAGGACAACAGATAACAGATAGTGGAGCATCAATCAGTACAGTACTGAGTTATAGTAGTGGGAGTACAATATTGACAAAAAAATATTCTAGTAGCAGACATTTTGGAAGGTGCAAAAATACAAACTAATATAAATAAAATATTTAAGCAATTAAGCTCAGACATTTAGGAATGTGTAAATAATGCAGATGTACTGTATACACATTAAATACATTAATTATACATATTTATATAGTTATATGGTGCTGCCAGCCTAAGTAGTGAATATAGTAAATTGACTGTGAACTGTTTTTGCCTTATTCAGACTAAGTTTTAATTTCTTCTTCAGCCCAGTGCTGTTTGATCACAAACACAGCATTACCGAATATGACTTACTTAGAAGTATTTACTTTCCGTTCCATCATAATTCCATTATTTCATTTGACATGCAACATTTCCATAAAGTCTTTTTATCCTAAAATGTGCATAAAAACATGTGGAAGGATACTGTTGCACAACTTCCTCAGAGAAATTGTGCATGAATCTTCAAACCAAACAGTTTGGTGCATCATACTCCCTGTTTACTATGGTATATTGTTTTACACTGATTGTGGTGCATTGTGGGATACTTATAGTTCACTGGATACCAGCTCTGTGTTTTGCACATAGCTACAAAATGGCAAACAAACTAAGGAATGCACTAATAGGACACAGTTTCAGACACACCAAATGACAGTGGTTCACCAATGATGAGTTCATGTCTCATTTGCCATTTTAACACTTTCAACCCAGAAACAGAAGTTGAAGCACTCAGAAGCTTTTAAGCTTAAAACTGTTAAAACTAAAACTAAAATTGAAATAATTCATGATTATCAAGTAAAATCTTTATTGTAAGCATGCTAATGCCGCTAACAGAGGCAAAGGCTAGCATGCATGCTAGCAGCATTAACTCAACAGTGGAGTGTGGAAGCTGATGTAGCTAGAAGTATAAAACACCTAAAATAAAAGACTTAAATTGCCCAGTTTGCTACATTAAGACATAGAAGCCAGTCATGCTAAGGTCCAGTAAGTGGCACACTGAAGAGGATGGAATCTGATGCAATGAGTAGTAGCAAAACTGTAAGACCTGAAAAACACTTATTTGATACGTTAGCACATTTGAAAGCCCTTAGGAAGAATGTTTCTAGAGCGAGATGGATAGATGGACATCATAGATGGATGGAGACTGAGAAAGAGAGAGAACAGCTGGACACAAGGGACAGCAGACGATAAACTGAGGGGATGTTCTCTGTTGCTGAGAGGTTGAGAACAGTGAAAAATGGTGCTATTCGTTGCCGGTAGCAGGAGAGAAAGAGGGAGAGAAGGAGTGATAGAGAACATTTGTGGTAGAGCGAGAGAGATGCACTGAGTGGGAGAGAGAGATCAGCAGGAGGTCTTTCAAACACATCTGACTGAGAGAACATGGCACAGATATGCCTATCACATAACACAGAGTGAAAAAGAGCAAAAGGAAGAGATGGCGCGGGATGGAGAGACCGGGAGAGGGACGAGTGGAGAGATAAAAGATGTACAGTGCATATACAGAGTCAAATTTATGCCTCTAATGCTAATCTGAAGAGTATGTTTAACCAAGCAAAGTACAGTGTTGTAGCAGCAGCGAGGAAGAAGATGTGAAGCCTTCCGTTCTGTTAAAGAAATGTATTGCTCTTTCAGAACAAAGCAGAAGGGGAGAGTGGTAACCACCAGCTATAAAGGAAAAAACTAACCACAGCCTACACAAGCACAGAGGCACATATCACATGTTAAACATCTGCTATAGCACATTAAATTTTAACTATTCAGTGGAGAGCCGCACAACATTATGGAAGTCCTACCCTACTGTTCTCTTCTCTCCAATAGGCCTCCTATCTTCATTGGCGGCTGCCACAATTTTCACAGTGAGCATTATACTGAACATTGACCAGACAGACCACTTTGGTGAAAATGCTAATGCGTTTTGTAAATGAATACTTACCGGCACCAAACAGTATTAGTGTAATGATGAGTAACTTGAATTGATTGTTTACCCTATCCGCTTGGTTGACTCGGCCATTCTTTCACATACATACAGTGTATATGCAGTCATAGAGTAATGAGGAATGGGAATTTTTCAGGACGTAATGAATAAAAGTAATCACAATTACAATTTCACAGGAGTAATTTGTAATTTGTAATGAATTACTTTTTTCAGCCTATATATATATATATATATATACTGCTTCTTGCATTACATGCCTTATTGGTTTTCAGACTTAAAAATCAGTTAAAGTGAGATAACTTGTCTTCTACTGAGAACAGATGTGATTTTAATTCACATTTACTTTATTTACTGAATTTCCCATTTTGACTGTGAAACAGTGCAGTAAATATTGTACATTTAAGTTATTTAAACAGAACAGCACTCCGATTCTGATTATATAGAGACATCTGTGTGAGTTTTTTGAGACATGGTTATGATGGTACGAGTGTGTGTGTGTGTGTGTGTGTGTGTGTGTATATGACAGAGAGGGGGATGGAAGATCCCTGCTATCCGCCGAGCCGTGAAGTTACATAAGCTTGACCTATCTTTCTTATAATCAGATCAGCTCTCGCAAAATAATCCAGAAACAACTGAAAAGCAACACTGAATTCAGCCGGTGAAAAGAAGGGCGGAAGACTGAAGAGAAAGATGGGAAAAACTGCAAAAAATCCTCACCAAAGATCACGAAGAACATCAAAGCTGCACATGGACGTGTGCTGAAAATAAGAGTGCTGTGGCTTGTGACTTTAGATAGTTGGAGATGCATATTTCATGCTTTGCTCTCTCTCTCTCTCGTTTTCTATCTCTCTCTATCTTTCTGTTTCTGGCCTCTGGAGTTCACATCAGGAATTCTGTGTGTTGATCAGAAGAAATTTATGTTCACATATATGGCAGCCAAGAATGTAGCTCTATTCCCCATAGCATTTAACCCAAAGCTTCATATGAAACTGAGCAGATTACAGGGCACCTGCTTTTTAACCTGAACATTCATATTAAAGGAATACTGCAGCATCTCCATCTGCAGTGTCTGTGGCATACAGTCAGTTACCCTGGACATTAAGTGCCTGCATGCTACAGATGCAGCACATGTATTAGAACAGAAAACTGGTTCATTCAAAACATGCTTATAATAGGAGCCAATGGACAATTGCTGTTGTTTATGCAAAACATGTTTTCCGGAAATATATTTACAAATTAAATTATAAATCTGCATAATTGAACTTTTTAATGAGCCTAGTCTGTTTGCCAGTGTAATATGTTCCAGAGCATTATGTTCCAGTGTACTATGTTCCAGAGCACTATGTTCCAGTGTACTATGTTCCAGAGCACTATGTTCCAGTGTACTATGTTCTAGAGCACTATGTTCCAGATCATTATGTTCCAGTGTAATATGTTCCAGTGTCCTATGTTCCAGAGCACTATATTCCAGTGTAATATGTTCCAGAGCATTATGTTCCAGTGTCCTATGTTCCAGAGCACTATGTTCCAGTGTCCTAGAGAACTATGTTCCAGTGTACTATGTTCCAGAGCACTATGTTTCAGTGTACTATGTTCCAGAGCACTATGTTCCAGTGTCCTGTGTTCCAGAGCACTATGTTCCAGTGTCCTATGTTCCAGAGTCCTATGTTCAAGAGCACTATGTTCCAGTGTTCTATGTTTCAGTGTCCTATGTTCCAGAGCACTATGTTCCAGTGTCCTATGGTCCACAGCACTATGTTCCAGTGTCCTATGTTCAAGAGCATTTTGTTCCAGTGTCCTATGTGCAAGAGCACTATGTTCCAATGTCCTATGTTCCAGAGCACTTTGTTTCAGTGTCCTATGTTCCAGTGTCCTATGTTCAAGAGCACTATGTTTCAGTGTCCTATGGTCCACAGCACTATGTTCCAGTGTCCTATGTTCAAGAGCATTTTGTTCCAGTGTCCTATGTGCAAGAGCACTATGTTCCAGGAATCTATGTTTCAGTGTCCTGTGTTCAATTGTTGAATGTTCCAGTGTCCTATACTTTAGTGACCGATTTTCCAATTTCAAGGTCCTATATTCCAGTGTCATATGTTCTACATATGTGCTCTGCCTGTATTGTATGTTCCAACATCCAGTGCCCAGTGTTCCAATGTGCTATGTTCCAGTGTTATGTGTTTCAATGTCCTATGTTCCAAGGTTCTTGTTCCTGTGTCTTATATTTCAGGGTTCTGTGGTCCAGTGCCCTATACTTCAGAGACCTATGTTCCACTGTCCTATATTTCAGTGTTCTATGTTTTAGTATACTATGTTCCATAGTTCTATATTTCAGGGTTCTGTGTTCCAGTGTTCATGTTCCAGTGGCCTATATTTCGGGGTTTCATGTTCTAGTGACCTCTGTTCCAGTATTTCTATATTTCAGTGCCATATGTTCCCCTGTTCTACATACAGCATGTGCTGTGTCAGTATTATATGTTCCAGTGTTCTGTGTTCAAAGGACTGTAGTTAAGTAGCAGTAGTAAAGGCAGAATGCCTAAAGGTATTTGGTTTATGTTTATTTGAAGGTGCTTGGTGACTGAGTTAATTTTTCACCTTATGTAAATAAAGTCATTTTAGGTTGTTCAAACTGGCATGTGTGTAGTCACTACGCTGAGCACCTGGTCCCCAGGGGTGTGTCACAAGGGTTAATGTGTGCTAACAAAATAGTGAATTGGGCAACATACACCACTGGTCAAAAATTTTAGAACAGTTTTGGAACATTTTTGGTACGCACGGGTTCATCCCCTTCATTTTAGTGGACCATTTCAAGTGAGTTTTCCTTGCCACTGTTGCCTTTGGCTTGCTCACATTGTTTTTTTCTTTATTCTACTTATCTGTTTCTGATACTAATTATGTAAAGCTGCTTTGTGAGAATGTCAGTTGTAAAAGGCAGTATATAACTATATTTTTATTGATTGTTTGATTGATTGATCCTACAGCAAGATAATGACCAAAAACGTGCATTGAGACATTAAACTGAATAATAATAATAATAAAAAAAATCAGGGTGGTAATGTAGTTTCCTAGGAACATAGATACACTGTCCACCATGGCTAACTTAGCCAAGGGTTAGAGTATTATTATTTTTTGCCCCCTTCTGTAATGTATGAGACCTCATGTATAATACAGATGTAATGCACCTCCATGTGGTGAGGGCACATCAAAAAGTACTCAAGACATGCCCCCATCTGTCTCACCTTAGCATATATTATAGTGTATTGTTTACTTGTGGAATTCAACAACTACATATTGACTTCTGTTACAAGTGAATTTGAAGTCAGTACCGGTAGGTTTTTTGCTCTTTTCTAAGCTCAGTGAAATGTATTGCAATTATTGCTTGTGTTAATTGAGCGTATACTATAGATACAGCAGATACAGATGAAATTGAAAATTGATGGAACATTGCTTTTAATTTTCTGAAGCTTTAAGGCTATGAACTGTGAATGGAGTTACACAAGGCTAGCACTGAGTCACTAGTAAATGGAGCATGTGTGTTGTATGTTTGTGTTGTATGTGCATATATGTGTGAAAGAGTGTGTGTGAATGTGTCACACTGCACACACAACCTGCTCAGATCTGCTTATCTGTAAGTAAGGGACTTTTCAGGCTGGATCTGATTATTTAGGCTTCAGTAGCAGCTGTGTGAGTGTGTCTCTATGTGTGTGTTTACCATTCTGTGATCATTCGTGTTTGAATCCTACGTCTGGATGTGCATTATGCTCATGTGCTAATGTGCCAACTCTCATGAAGGGAATAATGTTGGTTATCTCATATTAATGATGCATGTTAAGGTCTGGGATATATTAGAATTAAATTAGGATATATTAGGTCTTGATTCTCTTTAACTCAGCCCCAACCATCCAAGCTACAGAATTTTAGCCCCAACCATCCAAGCTACAGAATTTTAGCCCCACCCATTCAGGCTACAGAATTTTAGCCCCACCCATTCAGGCTACAGCAGTTTATCCCCACCCATTCAGGCTACAGCATTTTAGTCCCACCCATTCTCCTTTCAGCAGTTTAGTCCCACACATTCAGTCTTCTACTGTTTATTCCCAACCATTTAGGCTTCAGCAGTTTAGCTTCACCCATTCACCCTTCAGCATTTTAGCCCCACCCATTCACCATTCAGCAGTTTAGCCCCACCCAATTAGAATTCAGCAGTTTAGCCCCACCCATTCACCCTTCAGCAGATTAGCCCCATTGATTGAACCTAGAGTGTTTTACCCAATCCAGTTAGCTCTCCAACAGTTTAGCCCTGCCTATTTCAGTTTTAGCCTGGACTATTTTTTTAAAAAGGCACCCAGTTAGAACAGAGCTAATTTGGTCTGAAAGGCACAGTAAGAAAAACAACCTGTTTAATTCAAAGAGATAAAGAGATGCATTGGATCTGTTTTTTTTTGGTAAATAAAACCACACAGATGTCATAAAAGTACATCAGTGGGAAAAATAAAAAGCAAAAAAAATGTAGGGTACAGGCCCTTTAAAGAAGATTAAGAACGTTCAAGTCTTTCAGATCACACACACAATTAAACAGCCTGAAACACACACACACACACACACACACACACACACACACAAAGCCTGAATGGCAGATTAAATTGCAAAGGTCTTTACATCTGGGTTGCGTGTGAACATGCGAGGACTGAAGTTAATGCACTGTTAAAGTGTGTCAGAGCCCAGATTATTTGCATTAATGCATATTATTGTGGGATGATGTCATGTTTCTGCACTGCGCTAGGTGTTCTGGCTCTTTTATTCAGCTCTGCTGTTTTGCAAGTTCAGCAGAATTGTTCCCACTTATACATGCATTGCAAAAAAACCACCTAATTCTGTTTTTAACACCAGATCTAAGATTCTCTCTTTCATGGTTTCCATGTTATTTGCAAATGAAGCCCTCTGGGTTTAATACAGTAGCTTAATCAGCATTTTAGCTTTAGCACTGATGCAAATCTAGCATCTCATTTATCACCATCATGGTAACATCACTAATTATGCAACCGTTACTTCTGATTGGTTGAAAAAGGCCTAGAGGTATCTTAGCTGATTACCGTTTGATTAATGTCAGAATAAATAAAGCCAGTTAGTGTCACTTAACCTCTAAAAAGTCTTACTGTTTTGCATTTAGTATTTTCTCAGTCTTAGTTTTAGTTCACTTACGACATTTCTGTGGTTTTATGAACCAAAAACAGATGTAATTTATGACCATTTTTCATCTTCTCTTTATCATTTTGAATTAAGCAGGCTGTGTTTATACTGTGCCTTTAACCTCTTAGAAGTTTATTGTATTTATTTTATATTTTACATCTGAATCTGCATGTCCACGTGTTAAAGGTGTTTATACAGAAATTGCATGAAACAAATCCAAAAGTCCTTTAATTTAGCAGAAAATGTGTTTTATGATTTGAAAGATAAAAACACAATTACAATTTACTGCTGAACACTAAAAATTTTGACACACATTTTTTTTGCCCCAGAAATCATGTTTTTAGGCCTCACAGAAAGGAAGGGACTTTACATAGGTTCATCAGATTTGTCTCACAAGAGGTTGACCTTCAGCTGGACAAAAACTGAGTGCTCAGTTCTGCTTATTTGGGACTTATTCCAGCATCAATACAGGATTGCAACAGGCAACCAACACTTATTCTACACTTTTTCAGTGTTTATTCAATGCTTATTTAGTACTTCTTCCTACTGAAGATATACTACATGGTTTATTTGAAGCAAATCATGAATAGCAGCTCAAAATAGTCATGAATGAAGATTTTCAGTTGAAAGAAATGGGCTTCAGCTTCCAGCACGCCTCCCTTTTCATGTACCTTTGAAAAAATTAAAGTAATGAATCTCTGAATGTAAGGAATATGTGCTGGACCTGTGTGTGGTTCTGTGGTATTTAAGTAAGGCTGATATATGCAAATGAGCTCAGATGAGTCCATTACAGTATTGCACTTTATTCAAAATGCAGCCAAAGCTGAAACATTTCAGTATGAAAATGGTCTCTCTCTCTCTCTCGCTCTCCCTCTCGCTCTCGCTCTCCCTCTCCCTCTCCTCTCTCTCTCTCTCTCTCTCTCGCTCTCTCCTCTCTCTCTCTCTCTCTCTCTCTCTCTCTCTCTCTCTCTCTCTCTC
>BRDA01057391.1:0-13369 GCA_036984385.1 Crenuchus spilurus
TACACTATTGAGTTCATGTGCGTGCAAAACTCTTCTTGCTCGCTCAAAACATCGCGGACGCGCGCTCAGAATTGTGGCACAAATATAACGCCATAGTAGTGACATTTCAGTTTGGAGAGGCACGGGAATTTTTTAAAAAGTATAATACGGGAAATTTACGGGAAAATACTAATACGGGGATGACGCCGGGAAAGAGGGGTAAAATACGGTAGAGACTTGACAGGTATGGTTTAAACGGATTATAATGTTTAGCTGACATGTGTATCTGCAGGTAACGGATCACGTGACTATGTAGTCTGCTACATGGGAATAATATGCAGTTTTACAACCGTGTGGTACAATACAGCCTCTGAGTCGTAAGTTTGGTTCAGCCTAACTCCCCCTCTCCCCCTCTAGTCGGTGCAGTGGTATAGTCCGAGCTGCTTCAGCTCTCAGCCTGTCTGAGGCTTCAGTCCAGAGCAGCTGGAGTTCAGAGAGGCTGCGGGAACATCACTGATACCAAATGGCTGTGGTTACGGCTCTTCTGCTGCTCCTCATCACGGCGAGCGCAGGTAGGACGCTGTTTTGAACCATTTATGTGCTAAAGTGAGGAGAAACAGGTGAATTGATTGTGTTTTGACTGATTTTGAGTGCAATGCGTTTGCACAGAGATGCTGATGCTGATGGTTAACCTGCAGCAGGTGTGGTGAAGCTCCTACTCTGCACTAATTAAGTTGTTATTTCTATCAGTGTTGGTGTTTGTGAGGGAGAATCCATAAAAACGTGACACAAGAGCTCTGTATGCGTCACTTGTCCATTAAGTGTGGCTTCCAAACTTCATTTTATTGCACTCGGTGTCTTCATGATTATGAATGTAATTCTGTGAATAATACTCTGAAATAGGTACCTGTGCCTAAAAGTCAACAGAACGTAAAGACAACTTCATATGTGTTGCATTATCCTAGTGGAGGCTTCAGAGTGTAAAATCAGCATTTAAATAGTCTAAAATGAAAAAAAACTGCTACCAATTATTTTTCTATCATATTGCCAAAAGTGAAGATCTGAAGTGTTTTATGTCTTATTTACCACCTCTCTTCATCTTCAGTTGTAGGATTTGGAATAGATCCTGAATTACAAATTGACATCATCGCTGAACTGGACTTGGCCAATGCCACTTATGGACTAAGACAGACAACAGGCCTTCATAACAACAGCAAAGCCTTCGTCTTTCGAGGTAAATCCCAACAGCACTTTGTTTTCCTTCCACTGGCTCTTTGATGCCTGTATGCAGATGTGTTTTTCAGCTGAAAAATAAAGCCAGAATCATTGAGGAACTGAACCAACCTCTTCCCTTAAAGCTGAGCTCTGCATCAAAATGAGACAGATTTTGCTGAGTGCAAGCGGGTAAAATCATGAACAGCGGCTCTGTTGTTATTTTTGAATGACCAGCTCAGTTATACGGCCATGTGAAAGTTTCCTGTGGTGAGACATGGAGATACATCCACATGGTTGTAATACAAACCACCCAGAGGTGGCATGATCACACCATCTGCCGGGTGTTAAGCCACCGTGGCTCGTGGGTGCAATGCCTGGTCGTCTTACCACTTCTAATTGGCATCCACCAACAGATGTTCACATTGCTGTGCTGACTCTGTTGCAGAATATAAGATCAGTGTTGGCTGTTTTTCAGTGAGAGCTGTACAGCAGGGATGGTTAGTGCTGTGCTTTAATTAGGTCTGGGTAATGTGACTGTATGTTATTGTTATTAATAGCAGACATGCTTCTAGAATGTGCTGCCATCCTCACTAGTGCTTAACCATAAGTCTCAGTATTATCTCTGTATGTCGACTGTGAGGACATGCGTATGTTGGATCATTTCACTGAAGCCAATTAGATGAGATTCAGATGCTGAAGTCATGTCATCACTGCTCATTTTAGTAAGCTGTTTATCTCTATGGGAAAATTGACATTTTGTTAAATGTCCTGCGTACGTTTTTCCTCTGAATGTCTGGATCCTGTTAATTAGGATGATTAGGAGGATTTAAACCATCCATTATGATCATTATTGATTCAGCAGAAGATTTTTAGAAATTGAGTAGCAAAATTTAGAATATATCATTTTCTGTCAAAGGCTTTGTCTCTAATGAACTTTCTGTAATGGTTTAGGTTTGGATATGAATATACCAACATCTTAAGAGTGCAGGGATGGACGCAGTGGTTGTAGAAATGGATGATATTGCAGGAATATCATGATTTTTTTAAAAAATTATAATTCTGCTGTGGTATACTTAGAAAAGCATCCTGCCACAATTCATCAAGATAATGATAAAATGTACCATTAAAATGACTTGATTATACTTTTTTCCTTTATATAGATTTATGGTCAGTATTTCTTAGATTTTTGCTCTCATTCTTAAATGCAGATTTACGTATCACAAGCCTCTTGCTTGGGTTGTGGTAATGATGTAAGCGTTAATAACTACAGCCCCGCTGGGTACTTCAGAGTTGCCAGGTTTGTAGTTTTCCTGCAAAGTTGGACTGTTTAATAATGTGGTTATGTGTAAAATTTAAGGGGTGGTGTTGTTTTTTGAACTTTAAAAATGTAACATGAACAAAAATCTCTTAAAGTAACACGGTATATAAAAAAAATAGTTCTGGAGATGTAGTGATTTTTGAAGGTGTTTTCTTCTGCCGTTTTCTTACAGTATAATCTTACATCTTACAACATACACACACTGTTTTGAATACTAAAAACAGCCTAAAGCTAACAGCTTATAAAAATAGATTACAGTTATGTAGGCATTTTCTTTTCTCATTCACTTACATTATGGTATATAAAAATAATAATCATACACATCATATACATACGCACACACACATACACACACACACACACACATGCATACATACACATACACGCATACACATATACACCCATACATACTCACCCATATACACACACACAGATACATACATACATACATACATACATATACACACTTACACATACACATGCGCACGCACACACACACACACACACACACACACATACATACATACATACATACACATATACACACTTACACATACACATGCGCGCACATGCACGCACGCACACACACACACACACACACACACACCCATACATACTCACGCATACACACACACACACACACACACACACACCCACATACATACATATATACATACACACTTACACATACACATGCGCGCACAATCACACACACACACACACACACACACACATTTACACATGTTCATACATATGAAATGCTTGAAAAGAAAGTAAATGACGGAGTAACATTAAAATAAAATTTGAGTAATAAAATGCAGTTAGAGTTTCCGCACACAGCTGTGATTAGACTCTTTTTAAATTTGGGGTTAGTGTTAAGCTTCTGTTGCATTTCTTTGTCAGACAGTGGAGAATATTTTGGGAAATGTGGGATTCCAGTGTGGTTCTCTTCTTGGATCCGTGCCCTTCCATCACTCTGGATTTGATGCGGTAGATGTTTTTTTATTATTTTTTATTTTTTATTTTTTTATGTGAAACACACTTCAAAATCTGATTTGAGCGTCCGAACTGAGACTGATCTATACACATCTGATTATCACATTTCAAACGACGTCCAAAGGTGGATTTGCAAAAATCACATTTCATGTTGTTTTTGGCTTTCTTGATTGTTAAGAATCAATCTGGATACAATCTAAATAGCCTGAAAATCAAATTAGGGCTGTTTTGAATAAATAGTTCTTTCACTGAACACCTTTTTTTCTTGCTCTTTCTTGTTCTTGTATGCTTTTATAACCTTAATCTATAGTTTAAAATCATTTATAATCTTATTTCCCCTCTTAAGTTCACAAACTTGAAATCTTTTAACATGGGAGGTCATCTAGAATCCTTTCAGGCTGCTCACCGTCTCTTGTATTTCATAGTTTATACCATTTTGAAAGACTCTGATGATCTCATTCTGTCTGAGCACAGAAAGTTGGTTGAAAATGATCTGATATGGTGTTGTGTGCTGACCGTGAGCAAGTTTAGAGGCTTAGACTCGTTGTGTTGTACTGCACTCTGAAGTGTTCATTCATTATTCATTCATTTAATGAGCTCTCTTCACTGCAGCATAATGTGACAACACTCAGTGTGACATTATGATGACTTGTTGATGCTTCTTCGTCAACACGGTGTAAGTGCTGTAAAATTGATGTGGTTTATTGCTGATGGTCTGATCGTAACTGTAGTAAAATAGTTATACAGAGCTGGTAAAAATAGGCTTTGAATGGTTGAGGTTTTGTTCACAGTCCAGCCACTCAAATGCTTTTCTGGGTCACGTATACATCTGAGGATATTCCAGACATGCTCTCAGGATTCACCCCCATTGAAAATATATGCAGTGCTTATTTCTAGTCTCCATATTTTAATGCTATATCTGTGTATCAGTAAGAGTCTGTCGATATAATCAGTATCATGATACATGAGGTCTGATAAACTGTGATAATGTGATACATTTATTGAAGTCTTCTATCACTAAATCAGCAACTTAACATTACAACACCAGATGCAACATTAAAATTAATGTTTAAAAATTCAAAAATACAGAAAATCGGCCTAATAATTAAGTTGTGCTTCAGTTTCCCACTTTTCAATCTGTGCACAAATGAGGAAAGGCAGGTGAATAAAAGACTGAGCCTTATCACAGCATCAGTGACTGCAATGGGCCATTTTCACACTACACATCTTTACTAAACTGGGTTGTACATTTGATGCTGTCACTCCCAAATCATGCTCAACGTTAAGCTGAGATCGGTACTTCATTTTCTCTACGGATGATGCTTATTTCCTGATCCATACCTTGGTTTGTGCAAAAATCAGAGCAAAACCCCCACACAATTCCCCAATTTTAACTAATGTTATGTGAAGTAGATGTCCACACCAGCCTTTGGAAAGCTCAGCGATAATCAACTCCTATTTACATTTAATTTTCAGGTTGTTATAATAAAGTTACAAGACAGGAAAACTGTATCTGTGTAAAAAAGGCTGAGGTTTTAATCACACAAATCACACATCTCTCTATCTCTCTATCTATCTATCGATCTATCTATCGATCAAAACCTCAGCCTGAGTACTTTTTTTTTTTTTTACAGAGACACAGTTTTCCTGTCTTGTAACTTTATTATAATAATCTGAACATTTAAATGTAAATATGAGTTGATTATCGCTGAGCTCTCCAAACGCTGTGAAAATACATAAAATGGCATCGGGATACAGACATCCCAAGTTGCAAAAACTCATTTCAGGCCATAGCCTGCCTTGGGCAATGCTGAAATCACTATGGCAAACAGTACAGTGGGCAAGACTTCATTGTTTTTCACTTTTATCAAAAGTGTGTTTGTGTGGCTTTTGGCAAAACAGAAAAACATTAATAAATACAGGCATAAAAATGCTAATTTCTTCTGATTTCTTGCACCCCACCTGCAATACCTACATGCCCCACTAGTGGGGCACACCCCAGACTTTGAGAAACGCTGCTGTAAGGTATATATTAGATATTTTAAATCTAATTTTAGTAAAACTATCCTTACACTACTTGCTTCTCTTGGAGTGGAAGAGTCTAATGGCTGCAGATACAGTGAGGAAAATAATTTGCAAATAAGAATTTGCAAATTCTCCCACTTAGAAATCATGGAGGGGTCTAAAATTTTCATCTTAGGCGCATGTCCACTGTGAGAGACATAATCTAAAAGAAAAAAATCCGGAAATCACAATATTTGATTTTTTAATAATTTATATTCTAAAATATCCACCTCCACTCCACTTATTATTCTAAATTAGAAGCACCTGTTTGAGGTTGTTAGCTGCATAAAGACACCTGCCCACCTCACACCATCAGTAAAACTTCAACTACTAACATGGCTAAGACCAAAGAGCTGTCTAAAGACACCAGAGAGAAGATTGTAAACCTCCACAAGGCTGGAAAGGGCTATGGGGCAATTGCCAAGTAGCTTGGTGAAAAAAGATCAACTGTTGGAGCAATTATTAGAAAATGGAAGAAGCTAAACATGACTGTCAGTCTCCCTCTGACTGGGGCTCCATGCAAGATCTCACCTCGTGGTGTATCAATGATCCTAAGAATGGTGAGGAATCAGCCCAGAACTACACGGGAGGAGCTGG
This sequence comes from Crenuchus spilurus, assembly GCA_036984385.1. NCBI lineage: Eukaryota > Metazoa > Chordata > Actinopteri > Characiformes > Crenuchidae > Crenuchus > Crenuchus spilurus. The sequence continues at coordinate 6,170 of BRDA01057391.1, forward strand.
TCAATGACCTGAAGAGAGCTGGCACCCCAGTTTCCAAGGTTACTGTGGCTAATACACTAGGACGTCATGGTTTAAAGTCATGCATGGCAAGGGAAATGCTTAAATCAGCACACGTCCAAGCCCGTCTTAAGTTTGCCCATGACCATTTGGATGATCCAGAGGTGTCATGGGAGAAAGTGCTGTGGTCAGATGAGACCAAAATAGAACTTTTTGGTCTTAATTCCACTCGCCGTGTTTGGAGTACGAAGAATGATGAGTACCATCCCAAAAACACCATCCCTACTGTGAAGCATGGGGATGGAAGCATCATGTTTTGGGGGTGTTTTTCTGCACATGGGACTGGAAGACTGCACTGTATTAAGGAGAGGATGACCGGGGCCATGTATTGCGAGATTTTGGGGAACAACCTCCTTCCTTCAGTCAGAGCATTGAAGATGGGTCGTAGCTGCGTCTTCCAACATGACAATGACCCAAAGCACACCAGCCAGGATAACCAAGGAGTGGCTTCGTAAGAAGCATATCAAGATTCTGGAGTAGCCTAGCCGGTCTCCACACCTAAACCCTATAGAAAATCTTTGAAGGGAGCTCAAACTCGTATATTTCTCAGCGACAGCGCAGAAACCTGGCTGATCTGGAGAAGATCTGTGTGGAGGAATGGGCCACAATCCCTTCTGCAGTGTGTGCAAACCTGGTGAAAAACTACAGGAAACGTTTGACCTCTGTAACGGCTACTGTACCAAATATTAACATTGATTTTCACAGGTGTTTAAATACTTATTTGCAGCAGTAACACACAAATAAATTATAAAAAAATCATACATTATAATTTCTGGATTTTTTTCTTTTAGATTATGTCTCTCACAGTGGACATACACCCAAGATGAAAATTTCAGAACCCTCCAAGATTTCTAAGTGGGAGAACTTGCAAATTCACAGGGTGTTCAAATACTTATTTTCGTCATTGTATATATATAGTTTTTAACAGTACTTTAGGACTATTATATAACAACACCAACTACTCACACTAATGTACTTTAATCTGCACATTTAGTAACATTTTGTTGGTTTGTGGATATATTAGGAAGACTGGCAGTGTGATGTTAATTCAGATAGTGTTAGCTTTTATGTAGCAGTATTTATAGTCTATAGCGACCTCATATTTCAGGGATTCCTGTGATATTCTAGAGAATGTATTGGGTTTGAAACATTTTTCTCAGAATAGGATATGGTCGTGTATTAACTAGCCAAAACAAGCTAATGGTGAGTTAGCAGTTCTTTTGCTTGTGATGTAATATTACTGTAATGTGGGAGATATCATCAAAAAAAGGTTAAAGTGCACAATTTTCAAACCAAAGCACAACTCTGCTCCATAGCTGTTGTTACTGGATGGCATTTGGATAAGGAGTATAATATTATGCTAATTTGTGAAATAATACACAAATATGTGAAGACAATATTCATTTAACAATTTAGCTGCTCTGTAGTTTAGACAAACCAAACTAGTTACATTTATTACACTTTAACTAACTTCAGCTGTCAACTAAATACAGTCAAATACAACACAATATGGTGCCAAAATAGTACAAAATTCAGTTGGAATATAGAATTGACTGCCAAATTTAAGTCTGATTGAAGTATTGAAAAGTTTCAAAATCTCTATTTGGATTTGGCCTTTAGAGTTGAATTAATTGCCTTTAGCTATATTCAAAGCTAGTCGTAAAACCCATCTTTTCTTATGGGTGATTCTACTTATTTGAGTGTGTCCCTATTATTGTTTTATCACAGTTTTTTTCATTTAGCATTTCAATTTATCTTCATTTATCAACATTTCTATTTATTTTTTCTTGATTGATTTATTCATTTATTTTTTAATATTTTATCTTTTATTATTTTCATTGTGCAGTGTTCTTTGGTGTTATGAAATCTGCTTTTCTAACAATGCAATTTATTTAATTTTCTATTATTATTATTATTATTATTATTATTATTATCCATCTCAGCATATTCAGTGAATTAAACTTGGTTATTATATAAGGTGCTGTTTACAGATAAAGTCAGGTTTTCAGTACCTTATTAGTGAGGTGAAATGTCTGGACCATCACTCAGCTGTGTGTTTACTCTGCATGTTGATGTGAGGTATTGATTTGCAGTGTTGAAATACTGGACACATTCAAGTTTAACTCTTTTATTACATTCGGCAGGAAGAAATTGCTTTATTTTTTTGCCAAATGTGCTTCAGGTGACTTTCTCATCATATAGAAACAGTCATATGAGTTATGTATACAGTATAATTAATGTCTACAATTTTCACTTTTTTGTCACTGATACAGATTTAATGTCTGCTCCACTAAGAGAGATAAAATATCCCCTAATAGAACTAATCATTACAGCAGCAGAAACAGTGAGTTTAAAGGAGTATTTGAGGCAAAAGTTCAATATTCTGGGTACTACAGTATATGGCAGATTAAATGGCTGCATATGGCAATTATAGTATACCTTCACTGTTTAGCCAAAACATTAAGACCACTCAGATGACGTAAATATGGCCTAGATATATTAGGCAGTAAGAGAACAATTAGGTTCTAGTAGTGGACATGTTGGATGTGGAGAAATGGGAAGACATGGTGACCTCTGTAGGTCCTCTGCATTCAAGCAATCCTATAATAATGAGGTCAGGATCCTTCAATAAAGCACTTTTGTAAGTTTTTCTGGATAAGAACATCTGCTAAATGTCTTAAATGTAAATGTAATCACAGCCGTCTGTGATGATGTGAATTTGACTTAACCATTGACCCAAATTTAACCCTTCACATCAGTGTTTTTTGCTGTCTATCTTTGGTGATTAATCCGTTTTTGGATTATAGTTTATTTGGTTCTTTCCAGAGGAGGATGGGTTCTTCTTTAGAGCTAGTAGTGCAGGATTAGTCATATATTTACTGTGTTTAGCTAGGCATGATGCATTAAAGGGCCAATACCTGGCATTATCATTGAAGTAATAAATCGTTTTTCTTTAGAGGTCCTCTTATTGTATTTCTAGGCTTTTTTTTACATGTGTGTGCATATTATTTATATATATACAACCAGTCAAAAGTTTTAGAACACATTATTTTTTCCAGTTTTGTATTGAAAATGATTGTTTCATGTCTCATTATACTCTGAAATGAAAGCTTAGGAGTTAAATAAGAAATAATGGAATCAATTTATAGACCAAAATGTATCTAAACTTTGGACTCATCACAGTAGCACCTTATAAGGTGTAGATATATGTAGAATTAACAGCTGAACACACTATTGACATTCTTTCTACAATAGACATCAAATATTTTTCAGACAGTTCTTCACAAATCTGTTGCAGAAGTTCACATAAATGTGTGGCACTTGTAGGTTTGCTTTGCCTTCATTCTTCTGTGTGAAGACACTTACACTACTCACAAAAAGGCTTTCGGGTGAAATTTCAGGATGAACCTAAAATGCATTCTAACCTTTACATGTGACCTTCTCGTTGAATGCACATATCCAACTGTTCAGTGTTTCAGTACTTTTTGCACAACTTGCTGTCCTCTAACAGGGAGCTTAACAGCAAAATTCACATCAAGTGTTTCATTTACATTTAAAGGGACATATTATGCAAAATATTGTGTTTTTGTATTTTCACTTGTGTCTCTATTGCTCATATAAACACTCTGCAAGCATGAAAAAACCCAAAATGTCAGTTGAAAGATTTTGGTGTCTGGAATCATATCCTTTTATGAGCCATTTGAATGGCTCCCTTATTGTACCGTCACAATAAGGAAATTTGCATATAACCAATCTGGCACCCCCCTTCCTTGGTCAACGCCCACCAGAGCCCCACTCAATAGATTAGTTGAAGATCCGCCACAACTTGCGAAAAAATTAAGCAGGGTTGCAAGTGTGTGTGTGTGTGTGTGTGAGTGAGAGAGAGATCATGAAGTTCATGAAGGTGTTTATGCAGGTGGTTCCTCTTCGTACTCTGGGTCCGACTCGGGGTCAAACATATATGGTTGGATAGCGTCTCTGTGTTCTGTCACTTTCACATGGGATAAACCCTCAGCTTAAATGCTGGTGTTGGTGGCCAGTGACAGAGCACTTAAACAGCTCATTCTCTTCATTGCAAGGCTTCAAACAGGATGTTTTCAGACAGAAGTGACCACTGAGATTAGAGTGTCAAAGAGTGTCATCAGCAGGTTGTAACAGAGATACAGAGAGACTGGAAGAGTGACAGAAAGGCATAGAAGTGGACGTCTTTTGGCCAAATCCCACATTGAAGAACTTGGTGATGAATGCCACACAACTCTGGTGTCACATCAGACCATTTGAAACAAGTTACATCAGCATAGTCTGTTCTAGATGACCTGCAAGGTTACCTGACTATGAAGCAGAGACATCATCGTCTTGCGTTTAAGCTGGACGAGGGAGCAGTGGGCCTCAGTGCTGTTCACTGATGAAAGTCGATTCATGCTGAGCAGAAATGATGGCTGCCAACGATGTTGAAGACATGAAGGAGAGCGCTATGCATCAGTCACTGTTGTCACCAGACAGGCCTTTGGTGGTGGTGGTGTTACATTGTGGGCAAGTGTGTCTAACTGCCCTACACTGTGTGAATGGTACAGTGACAAACCCATACTACTTGAATAACAAAATTAATCCAGTCATTGTGCCTCTGCATGAACAACACAGGAATCATTTCAGCTTTATGGATGACAATGCACCAGCTCATTGAGGTGGCATCATTAAGGAACGGCTGCTGTTGACTGGGAATCCTCAAATGAAATGGGCTGCAGTTTCTCCAGACCGGAATCCCATAGAAAACCTGTGAGATCAGCTGAGTCACCGTGTAGAGGCTCATAACTCTACCAGACGTGTGGACTCGAATCACATGACTTGGGCTCAAACTGATGACTTGTGACTTGACTCAACAACATCACTAAAGACTTGCAACTTGACTTGGACTCTACTGACTTGGACTTGGAATTGGGCTTGAGATTTGAGACTTGAAAAGACTTGAAATCCCCATTTGAACATAATAAAAAAGTAAAAGTGAATCGCATAACTGGATTGTGTTGTATTAAATGGTGCTGTAACGCTTGTCACTACCCGATCCGTTCACTCTGCCAGATTTGTACCACGCATTTGCATAAGTACGTCATTTCCAGATAAAGTTTTACGAATTGCATTGAATCAGAGTTGTTTTTAGTGAAGGATGAAAACTTTTGCACTTTATCGATTTAATAAATGTATGTTTAATTGTTTGTTAAAAAGAAATCATTTACGTTTTCCGCACTTTGCAGGATTACTTACTAAAGGTTGGACTTACATATATGGTGGGGAGCAGAGGTGCATTAGCAACAGCAGGGTTGCCAGGTCCCCAGAAATCTCCATCCCGATGTCTGACATAAATCGCCCTATACAACCTGATACCATCCTAAAATCTAGAGGGTCCAATTACAGATATTATTGTTAGCATTATTATTTTATTATTAGTAGTGGTAAATGTAATTTAAGAAGAACATACCTCCATGATGGGCGGCACGGTGGCTTAGTGGTTAGCACGTTCGCCTCTCAGCGCTGGGGTCTAGGGTTCAAGTCCCCATCTGAGCGGAGTTTCCATGTTCTCCCCGTGTCTGCGTGGGTTTCCTCCGGGGACTCCGGTTTCCTCCCACAGTCCAAAAACATGGGGATCAGGTGAATTGGGTACTCTAAATTGTCCGTAGGTACGTGTGTGTGTGTGTGTGTGTGTGTGACCCAGCGATGGATTGGCGCCCTGTCCTGGGCTTAGTTGATTAATGTAATGCCCTGCCCCGCGCCCGGTGAGGGGGTAGGGGACTAACCGCGACCCTGATAAGGAATAAGTGGGTGTGATAATGAATGAATGACTGAATACCTCCATGATTGATTTTTTGTTTTGCATTTAAAACCCTTTCTCTATTACCTTTTAACTCCTTATGGTTTTAACACCACAGTTATACGCTCAAAATATCTGTGTTACTATAAGTGTTTTTTACAAGGAGTTAAAAGGCCATGAACAACTGAGTGTGAAGAGCATTGGGGTAGACTTACTAGTATTAGATGACTGATTGGAATGGGATCTGAATATATAGAAAAGTGGATGTTAAATATTAAATAATATTTAATAAATAGGTTAAATAAATGTGTTAAATATTGAAATGACGTTACATCTTGTGACTTGACTAGGACTCGAAGTTTAAGACTTGGGACTTGACTCGAGACTTGCTTGTATTGACTTGGGACTTGACTTGGCACTTGATTGTCAAGACTTTTGACTTACTTGTTACTTGCAACTTCGTGACTTGTTCCCATGTCTGCTCTGTACCCAAGAACCTTAATGATCTGAGGGCCGCCCTTCAAAAAGAGTGGGAAGACATGCTTCAGCAGACAATAAGTCAACTTGTGAACAGCATGAGATGTTGTTGTTAAGCTGTAATTGTTGCTCAAGGGCACATGACACATTATTGAGACATTGACATTGTTTGTTGGGGTTTAACCACCACTTTTGTCTTTTTTCTTAGTAAATAGTTTGAGAGGAAATCACCACTGCATGCTTCTACTTAAATGTCCTACTTTCATGATATTACATCACTGTAACATGAACTTATTACATTTTCAATAAATCCCACACAAATTTAGAGAATTGGCTTTTGGGTGTGTGTGAGAGTATGTATACAGTTCCTGTCACTAGTTTGGACACACATTCTGGACATTCAGTGGTGTTTCATTATTTAAAAATGGTCTGTATTGTAGATTAATACTAAAGTCATCCAAACTATGAATATATACATGTGGAATTATTTAGTAAACAAAAAAAATTAGAATATGTTTTATATTTTACATTCTTCAAAGTAGGCACCTCTTGCTTAGATGCAGCTTTCTTGGCATTTTCTCAGTCAGCTTTATGAGGTAGTCACCTGGAATGGATTTCAGTTAACAGCTGTGCCTTGTCAAGAGTTCATGACTTGCATTTCTTATGTCTTCATACCTTATTCTCAAGCATATTTTTAATGTGTGTGAGACCATCAGCTGTGTGCTTACTTGAAGAATCTAAAATCTAAAATATATTTTGTTTTGTTTAACTATATGATTCCTTATGTGTCTGGATTAATTAACACTTTTGACTGGTACTGCATGTGTGCATTTATATGTATAAACTTTTCAAACATTTTC
>BRDA01057395.1:0-17647 GCA_036984385.1 Crenuchus spilurus
CAATGTGACCTGCATCTCATTGCTGAAATCTGACCTGAGACCAGTTTTCTTTGCTTCCATTTCCAGCTCCCATAGGTTATGTAATGCCATCCATGTCCAATGGGATTTTGCTGTGGAATGGAGCCGGGCTGGAAAGCGATTGGTTGCAGTGAACTCTAACACCAGCAAAATAATTTAGAGGCAGCAGTATATTGTGGTATGAGAAGTATGCTGGATATCTTTTGACACTGTTTATAATGAAAACCAACAAACTGACCAATCCATCCCCTACAACCACCACCACCACCACAATACATTTTCTTGTAAATAAAAATGCATGGCTGCTGCAAGGTTGAACAAACTTTTAAAGAATATTGACACAATCCCATCTAGCCCAATGACAAATTATTACAGTCTGTATTTGGAGCCCCTTCATAATGCTGAGATTATGGCTTATGCTACGTTACTGAGCTGGACTATGTTCTTGTAGCCAAGGACAGTTAAGCAGAGTGGAAACAACAATGTTGTATAAAACTTGTCCAACCTTGTATTGGTTGTTATGAGAGAATGTGCAGAGCATGGAATTTACGCACAAGAGCATCACAGCAACAGAAGAATGCTGGAAGCTCATTGTCCTGAAGAGCAGGTTCTGCTCAAAGAAATGTGACATCTCACCACCATCGTGTACAGGATCTGCAGTGATCTTGCCCCAGAGATGATGATGAAATCAGATGCAATGTCTGCTCCAATAAAGGCACACTAGCACAGGATGTGCTACATACTGTAGAACGAAATCAAGAGGTTCTTGGAAAATGCATGATATAATACAACCAAACGACAATGTCTTTCTTAGCTTCATGAAATAAGAGTTCAGTATATAGGAGTTCATCTTGATCTTGAATTTGGCTTAAACACAGTGAGCGCAAGATTAAGGTTTCTAAAGAGTAATGACTGTATTTTTGGCATCATCCATACCACAAGATTTTTTCTTACACAAGATACACAAGTACACAAGATATAGTTCAATTCATTATAAAATGGATTGCACATTCTTCGAAGCATGAATGCTAATTTTGTATGATATTGAACATAAATGTATAAGCCTTGTTTATTGAAACAGACACCTTTGGCTCTTGATTCATTTCTATATTACAAAATGTGACAAAACATCCATTATTCCATCATAGATATTCCCTTATTCCTTATTCATGTTAGTACTTGAGCTCAATCCCCCCATTTCTTTGTGCAGATACTGCATTACATAACATTTCTATGATGGCTTTACTCCATGATGATGGTATGCCCCCTCCCCCTGCTGTGATACCCCTGATACCCAGCTGGGAGAGAGAGAGAGAGAGAGAGAGAGAGAGAGAGAGAGAGAGAGAGAGAGACAGAGAGAGAAAGAGAATCTTAATGATTCTCCATAGGCACTGTAAAATGACTTTTTCCACAGAACACAGCTGCCCTCTGCTGTTGTACCAAAAATAAGAACCCTGCTTAAAACAAATAGCAAAGCAAACCATCATCAATCTTCAGTCAAGTGAAGCTTGATCATCTTTCTCATTGGCCATTTGATCAGGCATACCTGCTATATACACTCACTGGCCACTTCATTAGGTACACATACTTTGTATCTACACACACTGTTCATTTTGTCAGGTCCACTGACAATACAGATATATAGACTTCTACATCACCAGACTTTAGTCCATCTGCTTCTCTGTACTTTGTTAGCTTCTTTTCAGCCTAGTCTTCAATTGTCAGAACCTACACAGTACCACTATAGAGCAGGTATTATTTGGTGGTGGATCATTCTCAGCACTGATGTTAGTGTGTGTTGTGCTGGTATGAGTGGACAATGAGTGTATATACTAGGTCTGTGTACATAATGACGTGACCCATGAGTGTAGATGCACTCTGGTCATCTGTTCCTAGAAAATGAGAACCCCATTCATCAATGAAAGGAACCATCACAGGACCACCACTGAACACATATTATTTGGGTGGTACCCAATTCAACAAGGCTGTTGTTATAATGCAGCCAATACAGGGTGCCCTACTCCGCTTTTTCCATGACTCTGTGGTGGCATCAGCCATCTTCTATGGGATTATCTGCTGGGGGAGTGGCATCACGGCAGCAGAGAGCAGGAAAATGGACAAGCTCATCAAGAAGAATTCCGTACTGGGCCATTAACTGGACTCAATGGAGGTAGTGGGAGAAAGGAGGATGTTGGCCAAGCTGACATCTATAATGGAAAACACTTCCCATCCACTGCAGGAGATGGTCACAGCACTGGGAAGCTCCTTCAGTGACAGGCTTCTCCACCTCCGGTGTGGAAAGGAGAGATACAGTAGGTCTTTTCTGCCTTCTGCTGTCAGGCTTTATAACCAGCAGCTCCCCAAGCAGAGTCAGACATTCTGTGTTATAAATGCACTACACACCATACTCATCCAGTGCAGTTCAACTAAGAGCAATTACATGTATACTTTTCTTATGTGCAATATCTGTATCTGTATACTGTACTTTAGTGCAATTTCAGTATACTGTACTTTGTGCAATACCCGGAACATGTGCAGATGGTTTTTCTCAGGTCCACTCAATACATATTAATACTAGTAAATTTGTAGTTTTTCTAACAGATGTGTATTATCTTTATTTTTAGAGCTCAGAGTTTTCTTAGTATCTATTTTGTATCTTGCGCACCTTATCTACCTCTTTTTTTTCTTCCTCTCTCTACTATTACATATATTGTATATGCTTCTGTAACAATGCAAATTTTTCCATGTGTGATAATAAAAATCTTATCTTATCTCACTACTATATTAGGTATAATCATCAACATTACTATTTTTTCATTAGAACAAATGCAGTAAACAAAACCAATAAACATAAATACAAACAATCTTTGTTCTGAAAAAAAAGCTTGAAGTGACACTTCATCGTTATGTGTTTCAACATTATCCACACGATTCCTCTCTAAAAGCTGCTATGTACAGCTGTTTACTGCTTATAACTATTTACAAAAATAATATGTTCAAATGATATTTTGTTTGCATTTGTGAGTTCATAGAAATATAACAGATTGTGTTGAATTTCATTACATTATTTCAAATTGACTGCAGACCCCAGTATAGAATCATGGTAAATGTTGGGGTATTGAAAGGAGCATCAGCATGTTGGCTAAAATAACTGGTGTAGGTTCAAATTGTAATACTTTTTTATTGACAACTCTGGTTATTAGCTGATTGAAAAACAAAGTTTGTTACAGTAAATCCCTGAATGCAATGGACTTGCAATTCCCAGACAACATTGCATTAAAAACAGGTATGATTCTGTATTGGAAATCACTACATAGACTCAGGAACACTTCCAGAAATTGTTGTCTGTGAACACAGCTCACAGTGCAATCCACAAATGCAAGTTAAAGCATCTCTGACTGATGGTATGAGGTTGCATTAGTGATTATGTCTACATCTGATATACATTCTATGCTCTATTGTGAATAAAATATGGGTCTGTGAAATTTGTAAATCATTGCATTCTGTTTTTACTTACATTTTACACAGTATCCCAACTTTTTTTGCAGCTGGGGTTGTACATAAAATATTTTTAATAATGTTATTTATATTTATTCAAATGTTAGTGTTTTCTGACTAAATAAACAGTAACTGCCTATATAAATGCCTAAAATCTTACACTGAATATGAATAGCTTTGGAGAAGGCTCTGTCATTTAGACACTCTTTTCTGATAACACAATAATAGCAATGTCAAGCAGGTTATCTTGCTATGCAGCACTAAAGGGCAAATCTGACATCTTAATTGCTGCCATGCTCCCTAGTGCTCTGTTATCATTGTTAGAGGACATTTTTGTCACCATCCTAGAGTACTCTTTTAGTGAGATGTATACATCATTTAAAAAGGTAAAAAAATGTCTCAGCTTGGATATAAATTAACTTTGTAAATTAATAATGAATATTGTGTCCATCTACTTATGCCAGGTGGCCAAAACCATAAGCAGGGATATACCAGGTGAAGAATGAATACAATAAGAATTTTCTCTTTTGGACATTGACTCTTACATAAAAATACTGATTGACAGGTGCATTTTTTTAACCAGCAACTCTAATAAAGTTACTAAGTTTCCATTTATTTTAAAGCCATAAAATGTCATTTGTTTTTAAATCACTTAGAATGCATAACTTTCCAGTTTCTCAATTCTACATTAATAAGTCAATAAACACACACACACACACACACACACACACACACACAATAACTGACATGTAGATGTTTAAATTCAATATTGATATTTTGCCTTTCATATACACAAAAGTAAATGGGAATCACACTACATTAACATAACTTAAAGATAATTTAAAAAAATACAAGCCTTTGTTTGTGATGAAATACATATGATGCTGTGCAAAAGTTTTAGGCACCAAAACATGTTATTGAAAACCATTTATCTTGACAATAAGTGCTTTACTTGATAAAAATCATTGTATATTCTTACAATAAATAATAACATTATAAAATAATAAAACAGCAAAAGCTTAAAATATTTTTTTTTGTTTTGAAAAAGTATCTAATCTTGAAATCTTTTACATAACATTGATGGGTTCCAGATGTTCTCCTCAATAAGCTTCAGCCATTGCATGGCTTTATTAATCTCCATCAGTGACTCACGATTTAACATAATGAAGTTTTTAATAACATTAACAGGTATGGTATAATAACCATACATAATACTGGACTGCTGTGAAGAGAGGTTTGGAAAGGGTTACACCCATAGAATACACATCATTGCTACTTATGTACTTACTTTTTATTACTGGTATTTACTCTAATATCAGAGTTTTTAGCATATAAACACTTCTCAAAATGTACTTTCTTAATTGGAACTTTCTAGAGGTGCCTAAAATTTGATAAAGACTACAAACTGCAGACCTTTTGGTCTTATGGCATTTTACAGTACTCATAGTTTCTCACTATCAGTGAGTGTACCTGTCACTGCAAGATCTGAATACACATTCTAGACAGCTCCATGACTGATGGAGGAATATCTGTGGACATTTGGGCTGCTGAGTAAATGCGTTTATAATGAAGCAGAACAGTTACACCATTACAGCACAGCTATGCCATACAGATACAATTAGTCTACAAATGCCACATGATTAAATCCAATCCTTCATCTGTCCAGGGCTGCATTAATTTAATAAAGTTACTGCACAGGTAAATGATCTCACATCAATATCAATATGCAAATTGTGGATCACATTTTTGCACACATGTATGTACATATAGATTAAATATGCACCAGGTGCAGTGCACTGAAACCAATCAGTTTCCCATCCTGCCACACAAAGGCAAACCTGCTTATTAGTTCTTGAGTGTGCCTGTGTGTCATTATCAATCTCAAGACAGTCAAGAGCCTACTGCAGTGCTTTTGAAATCAAGAACACATTTGCAACTAAATTTCCAAATGGATCACAACACCAGGGACATAAAGACGTAAAAAGAAAAATTAAACGCATATTTATAATTTTGTAGTAGACAGAGAATTGGGTGCATGGTCATCAGTTATGCAAATAATTGTAAATCAAAGGAAAAATGATGGAAACATTACCTGAAACTTTTGAAAGCAACACATTCTATTGTTCGCATTATAACATATGTAGAGGGCATCATGGAGTAATGCTTGTTAAGCTTGTGATGTGTCTGTGATCAGTCTGGAGCTATTGCATATCGATAGCTATGAAGCAAGGCAGCCAGTCAGTTTGTTTGGCCACTTCCGGCTTGTAATAGTTAACACAGAGTGTAATTTAATAGTCACACACAATGAACAAAATGACACAAATTGTTAATTGCAAACATATGGCAATTTTTGTCAGCTAAAATATGATTGTTACAGTCCTTGCATTTAAAGCCATTAATATTGTGAGAATGACATTTCAAAATGCAGCACAGTCCTCATCAGAAAGCAGGTGCAGTTAAAGGAAATTAATATACACGCTAGAGGCATAAACTAACCATTGAAAGCCATCATATGGTTCTTGAATGTCTAGTTATAGGAAAACTTTTTCAATGTATATCTTTTAAATAATGGTTCTTTAAAAAACTTTAAAAAGGTCTTTCATTTACAAAAATTTAAATCTTTATAACAAAAATAGTGATTACGTGGCAACGCTCCTAAAAACTATTACTGTTTAGCACTTCTATTGTTTCCTTGAATGACATGTTTACCAAAACATTCGTAGTTTAATTTGAAAATCTTAACCCATTTTAATCCCTGAGTTTTCAAAAGACTTTTGTTATGAAAAAAGTTTTGTTGCCCTCTACTTAAAGCCCTATTCAGACTACATTACATTTAAATGGGGTACTGTGGTAATTTTCTCTCTTGCAGATGTTAAATTGTAATTTTATTTCCATGCATGCTGACCATAACTGTTTTTGTCCCTCTTCCCCTGAAAAAATTGCAAGTTGAATTATTTTAAGTGATGCAATTATGCTTTCAAAAGAAAATTTAAATGTTCATGAATTCTTGTTTGTATATACACGCGTTTGCGCGTTTTTCAAAGGATGATCTTTCGTTTTTCAGAGAGAACTGCACGTGAACTTCAAGTTAAGAACAACTTGGCCATTTACGAGAGGGTCAGACCACTCGTAGATTTACGTACGATGTTTACGTACAAGAGTTTAAGTACGATGTGGATTACGAAGGCTTTCGGGAAACACTCAAATTTAAGAATGTTCATAAGTACGAGGTTACGAAGTTACGAAGTACGAGGTTACATTTTGGGAAACGCACCCCTGGATGACAGATATGTCATTTCCTGAGACAAAAAATGCAGTTATTATTATTAAGTGCTGTTAAGTCAATTCTGGCTCCTGGTGGCCTTGTCAAACTTGGTGATCTCCAATATCTACGCTGGGAGAGTATAAGCAGGAGGAGAAAAAATAAAATCTATCAAAAATATAAGATCTTGAAACAGCCATTTATAATGGTTAAAGCATGTTATATTAATATACAGCTGTACAGTATTATCAACGCTTAGGTTATATGGACAATATCATACATTTTTCACACATAAGTGTGATCTTAAATGTCCAGGTTTTGTTTCTTTGTTTCTAACTTGCTCATCCTGAGATAATTTTATTGCAGTCTAGATGTGTGACTTGTGTCAAAGATGTGTCAAATTTGTTGTACAAACACCCCCTTAATAAACTAATCACCCAAACAGAGCTAAATAAATAGTATACAGCTCCAGGGAAAACAGACCACTGCAAATAATCAGTTTATCTTGTTTTTCTGGTAATATATATATTATATTTTATTCATATCTAAACTCCACAGCAGTAAAGTTTTAAATTAAAAACATTTCAGAAATCAGTATTTGGTGGAATAACATATATGGATTTCCTCCTGTCAGCACTTATAGGAACAAAGCTAGTTTACTGAAACATAAACAAGGCAAAACTAAAACTGAAGCCCACTGACTTACAGTAAACTGAAGAACACAATAATGATGGAAGCATGACGAGAGGTATGACACTAAGGATGACAAAGAGAATGAGGAGACCAGACACCACAGAAATGGAAAGGCAGGACAGGATACATGTACACAGGGTAATCAGGGCAAGGACAGAGCGAACATGGCAACACATGAGACACAAGGGCTGTGACTGGGACAGGGTCCAGACAGAGACCAAAGGGTAAGCACAAGCACATGGCACTAACGTAAACACAGAAAGCAAACAGAAGCATGTGACATAAGACGTGGACCTGTTGTTGGATGACTTTATGCCACTCCTGGCACAAATATTCAAGCAGCTTGGCATCATTTGATGGCTTGTGACTGACCAGCTATCTTCTGATTACATTCCAGAGGTTTTCAGTGGGCTTGAGGTCTGGAGACTGTGCTGGACAATTGAAGTGATGTTTAAATTTTTTCCAGAACTGTATTTAAATGACTTCTGTTCTGACTGGCTGTCCTGTACTTTGTCTCATTCTGTACACTGAAGATGGTCAAAAGCGGTGAATTCAGAATGGCCTGTATTTACAGTTTGGTTTACATATATAGAGTGAACAGTGAGCAAGCAAGTGAAGTACATGCAACTCTTTTTATAAAAATGTAGGAAAATCAGAGACCTTTAAGAGATTTTAGCCATTAGCCAAAGCATGATATAAACTAAAATCAGCTCTATATAGACTAAAATGGGAAATTGCTATTTAAAGGCACATATTAATGCAAAGATTAAATCTATTCCAGGAGAATGCCTTGACAAGTTCAAAAGAGAAAATGAGAGACACAGCGAGGTCAAGAGAGAGAGAGAGATTATTCTCTCAGTCTCAAAGGGCTACTGATCAACACATTATTCTTCTTCTGAAAGGGACTGATAGCTTTGTGCTACCCAGTCTGACAGAGAATAGCTTCTGAGACCTCACACCTCGACCACCTGACAACCATTGTGTTAAAATACTCACATTTCCACCAGCTTCATTTATATGTTAACGGGCAGAAACAGCATGAATATAAAAACAAACACCCCATGAGCTGCTGTGTGGAAGCAATGGGATTGTCTGCAATTCATTGTGGCTGAGGAATAATCAACAGACTAATGGCCTCTGTCGTATTCAGACAACAACTGACTCGGAACTGTCATGCAAATAAGATTAGGCAGACGTCTGGCGACAATAGCGCAAATAAACAAAACATTAACTAAAACAATAGAGCTGCTCTGGCTGCACACCCTTCCCCGGATGGCTATTTTAGAGGTGTAAAGTGTAGCCGTACATGTATGCGGTGTTGTAATCAGACGTGAAATTGAGGTTAAAAGAGAGAGTGCGTGGTGATTTTGGACTGAACACAAGAATCATAGAGAAGGAGGGACGGGGCTGTGTTTTGCTTGCACGAAAAGTCTAAGTACAATGTTCTCTTTCTTTGTTAAAGATAACAAAACAACATGAGATACTTGAGGACATAGTGACACACTTTTCAGAGACCAGTATTACAGAGCCAAGTGTACACTCCACAGGCTGAAGCTGAGAGTGTAAGCTGGAACTCCATGGGGTGACGCTGCAATTTGGCAGTGTTTATTATCACTGAGGTTTATATTAAACCATGTTTGAGGTAGATTTGTGTGACCTGGTTTTAAGTGACTAAAATCATTTAATCTTAGAATAAGTCTGTAATAATCATACTTTTCTGTCTGACATGAAATAAACACCTTCCACAATTAACCAAACCAGGTGCTCCCTCATCCCTCTCTTACTATATATTTTATTTTGGGAAATGTTTGTGTTTGCATTAATGCGCAATTTTGTATAGTATAGTGTCTGAAAACATAGTGAAAAAAATACACTGTAAAATGTAGTTAACAAACAATGTACACTATTAGACACAAAATACACATAATTAGGGCCCTACCACATTCACAGCATCCTCCAGAGTAACAGACTATCAGCTGTGAAATGCTGTGAAAATTCTAGATTTTGAAAATAGTATGTAGATATTTTTTCACATTTTTGATTCACGTAGCCATGTAAGGTGAAACATTAAATCAGGTGGTGATCAAGAGTAGAGACTATTTTCCTGGCAAGAGTCAGATGTCCATCCATCCATCCATCCATCATCTTCTGCTTATCCGTGTCCAGGTTGTGGGGGTAACAACCTAAGCAAAGAAGACCAGGCGTCCCTCTTCCCAGTCACCTCTTCCAGTTCATATGGGAGGATTCCAAGGCGTTCCCAGGCCAGCTGAGAGAGGTCACTAAACTGGACACCTTCCACCACTTTGCTACACTGAGAAATTCTGTCCATAAAAATTATGAACAGAATCAGTGACAAAGGGCAGCCCTGGCGAAGTCCAACCTCAACTGGAAACCAGTCTAAGGGTCAGGTGTGTCACACTGAAATGTGATTCTACATCATAGCTAGTCAGCTTTCTGAGAGAAATGGTCCCCCACAAGACTGAGGAAGTCTAGTGACTGTAGGTGGTGAACTTAGGAATGTGTATAATGATTGATCCACATCTTAGGTCACATGCTTCTGTTTACATTCTGTGTTTATGTTTGTGCCATGTGCTTGTGTTTACCCTTCTGCCTCTGCCTGGGCCCTGCCCTAGTCACGCCCCTGGTGTCTCATGTGTTGCCATGTTCACTCTAGTGTGCACCTGTCCTTGTCCTGATTACCCTGTACAGTATATATGTGTAAAGTGTTTTGGATAAAAGTGCTATATGAGTTTTATTTCACAAGGCTGGGAATTATAAATGATAAATTAGTATTACAAATATAAAAATATGTATAAGTGAATACATACATATAAAAACATAAACATTGTATGTAAATATATAAATAATATACATTACAAAATCTGTAATATTGAAATTATGAAATTTGGTAAGACCCTACAAGTAATTCACCACTAATTCATTGTGAAAAGAAACTGTGAAAGAAAAAGAAAATGTGTGTAAAATTAGACTATGGCATCATTTACTTGAATCACAAATTTTGTTCACTATAATAGTGCTCTGTTATGTAGTGAATAGCGTTTTTAGTGTAGAAATCAATGTGATTATTTCCAGCATAAATTAGTACATTAGTATTAGTAATCATTTCAAACACAGTGTTGAGTGTCAGGTCTATTCATAATCCTGGTGCCTACATCCAGTCTATGATGTTTCAATCAGTGCTATCGCTGGTAATCTGGGGAAACTGCCCAGGTACTTTACATACCATTGGTCAGTCAAATCCCTCAAAAATCATTTTACAGGATCTTCCCTGTTCAAACTAATCCACTTTGAATAGTGCTTTAGTCGCATTACAATGTGCGAACTCTTCAAACTCCCACACTCTGTGGGCTTACAGAATATTATACCACTGACTCACTGGTGCCTGATATGGACTGTGCTGTTAGTAGAGTTGTTAAAACAGAGTCAAGTAAAATAAACTAATTTTTCACTCTTTCTACCTGTAGCAAAAACAACTTATATAATCTGTGGCAAAAACAACTTATATTATTTTTTTCATTAGTTCATATTACCTGCTTATCACTGCCTTAAGCACAGTACACAAAAGAGTATTTTAGTTATTTACTTGCAAATGGTATCCACTTATCAACATCTTTTGGACCGGAAGAGCATCAAGGGAGTCTGTAATGCTGCTTAAGGCAGACCTTTCATGGAGAATGTGGAACAGCAACAGTATTTGGACCCCTACACTTAAAAACCTCAATGTTATTTCATGTTCTGTGGTCAACTCGCCTTCAACAAGCTTTATTAAAAAGCACAGTGCAGATGCCATGCGGCTCAAGCAGGTAGTCCTCAGTTTCCTTTCATGCATGCCTTCAGTCACTCACACACACACACACACACACACACACACACACACACACACACACACACACACAGTAAATGTGTCGAGCCATTCGGTTTAAGCTAAATAACTCAATAGAACATATCTGCTCATTATGTTAATGCATTAGTTGGATAAACATGCGGCTTAGAAATCATTTCATAATCATAAATTATTTAAAGCTAAAGAAATGGATAAGCAAATATATATGATACAGATCTCTCTTGCTAAACCAAACCCCCTCAGGCCTTCTTTTCCAGACATGGATTTAGCCTGTGTCTGGAAAACTAGGCTTCAATCATTTTAACTCATATTTCTTAAAAAGAAAAAGATAATAACAGACTAGGATTAGCCTCGTTTACTATGTTTGCATGACTGGAATTTTTCAAATGATTCTTTAAATTTTGTAAAGATTTATGGTGTAATTTTAGGACAAAAGTTACATGAGCCAGGTAAATGCACTCATGTTGTAGCGTCATTATGCTTGATTGACTGTGCTAACTATTGACATGGCATTTTATTTCAGTGCAGGTTTCTGCCATTAAGGAGCAAATTCTATTATATGAACTATGAACTCTAGTTGTAAATACTGGGAAACTGAAAGTGTGTTCATTTAGCTAATGGCTCATTAAATTTTCACAAAAATTGTCTGTTAGCCAACTTGGCTGTAAAGAAATTGGTGCACAACCACAGCTGCAGAAGAGCCCATCTTAGAGGTATCTCTCTATATGTGCTTAATGTTATGTTATGCTAAGCCAAACAAAATCAAATTCTTAAGTCAAATAGAAGTTTATCTTAATTTGGCGATAACTACCATACTACCTGACTTAGCAATTCCAAAAAGAAATTTCACTAGGACTACTGCAGGTTTACAGACAGAAACTGTGCATAGTCAGGTAATGTTATTAACAAAGGCTAGTAATACTAAACTATGTAACTGTAAAAAAAAAAGATTTATTAGAATACAGTGGTAACCCTACTTACGAGCATCCCTACTAACGAGTATTCCAGGTAACGAGTTGAGATCTCTGAATATTTTTGTTCCAGGTAACGAGTAAAATTCCAGCTAACGAGTAGCATACATTTCTTCAACTATGCCAAACCGCTAGGGGCGTTGCGGTCGTAGCATCTCCTAGATGCTACCGTAGAAGAAGAGGTCAGTCAATATCTTTGACCGCTGTCCAGTAAAAGTGAAAGTGTCTGTTGAAAGCGACGCTAAGGTAGCAAAAGGTAGTGAACAAGAAAGTTAGATACATTTTACTTTACTTTTCATATGATAAGTGTAACCATGCAGCCGCCAGCCTACACGAGCACCATCGGTCTCCCTCTCATTAGCGTCCAGCCTACACGAGCGTCGTCGTCGTCACATTTATGTTTTAAAAAACCCATATAAACACATTATTTATCATATTAAAATATACTGTATATTAATCAGTTTTACATGTATTCTTATGGGGAAAATGCATCCAGCTAACGAGCTCGGCTCCTGCACGGATTAAACTTGTAAGTAGGGTTACCACTGTATGTGAATTCACTATTCTGTTAATGCATTCATTCATAAATAAATTCAGTCATGACAATCAGTTCTCACTTTTATATTACAGTATTCCAGATACTGCACAGTTTTCATGTACATATATTAAACCAAAGATACTCCTGAGGATTCATAAAACACTAAACATGGAATATAATAACAGTCTTAAATCTTTTGTTTTAAAGTACACACAACTGTTAATATGCCATGTTTTCTGATTTTTTTTTTTAAATAAGACCAAGATAAATAATTGCATAAATGTTTCTACCTAATGTGGCTTTTAATTTGAGTGTTTTGGTTTTAAGGGGATTTTTAATAATGCTGTAGTAAAGTGTTGCATAAATATGAACAATTCAGTCATTCATAATTGAGGATGTGGTTGTGTTCTGAATTAGCCAATCATATTAAAACTCGTTAAATAATAGTCAGTCTGCCATCTGCTACATTGGCTCTGATTAACTCCAAATAAAGTTAAGCTGTTCTAGGATTTTCCTATTTACTTATTTGCATCTTAAAGTAAAAGCCATGTTCCACAAAGTTCCACAACATGATCAAATCTATTTGTTGAAATGTATCCATGAGGAGTAGCATACAAAAACTTTGTAAGGCATTAGATATACAATGAAACACAGTGGGAACAGATATCAACAAGTGGATAGAATATGGCACAAAGGTGATTTTACCAAGAATGGGATATGCCTCCAAAATTCAGAGAAGAAGAAACCTTCTGGGAGGCTGCCAAGAGGCCTACTGCAACATTAGCAGAACAAAAGGTTTCTTCTATGGTTGAAATGTCAAGCTTGTAATAATAGAAGAACCCTTTTGTTGCTATATAGAACCATTTTAGAAAGACTTCTGTATAGCACCATCTACAGCACATTCCTCATCAATCTGAAAAAAAAACTTTCACCATAAAAAGAACCATCTTTTTCAAGACCGTACATCAACTTTGTCAAAGGCATGTAGGAAAGTATGTCCTAATGAGACCAAGACTCATATTTCTGCCCATAATTCCAAATTGTATGTTTAGCACAAACACAACACTGCAAGTCACCAAGAGAACACTATACCCACAGAGAAGAATGGTGGTGGCAACATTATGTTTTGGGCTGTTTTTCTTCAGCTGAAACGATGGCTTTGGTCAAGGTGGAGGGAATTATGAACATTTCTTGATGAAGTTTAAGGTCAAATTTATGCAGAAAAACAGAAACGTATAAAGGATTCACAAGCACAACTGTAAACAGCCATCATACCAATTTTTTTTATACAAAATGTTTTCCCCTAGTGTCAATGGTTATAGTATGTAAAACCACTATAATGCCAAGAACCATTTGAATGAAAAAAGTTATTTGCAAAGTTATTTGGTTTTCACTGATGAAACTGTTTTGGTTATGGTTATGATGAAAAACCTGTTATGGTTCTTTAAAGAACCTTTTAAATAAGAATTCTATGTGGTGCTTAAAAGGGATCTACTATTAATAAAATTAATACACCCAGTTTTTGCACAGTATAGAACCCTTTTTACTTAGAAAGATTTACCAAGAGAGGTGTCTCAATATATTACTGAAAGGAGTAACTATCACTACAACACTGAGAATGATCCACCACCAAAATAATTCTGGCTCTGTGGTGGTCCTGTGAGGGATCTGAACATTGAAGAACAGAATGAAAGGAGGCTAACAGAGTATATAGAGAAACAGAGGAACAACAGTCTGCAATTGTAGGACTACGACATGCACCTATATGGTGAGTGGAGCTGATAAAATAGTGTGGAAACAAGGAGGTTGTGATGTTAAGGTTGATTGGTGAATGTCTGAGGAATTGTTTTAGTTGAAAATTTAATACAAACTATCAGGCATCTAAAAGATTGATAAAGAGAACAACAAAAAGTCTCCTCTCTCCCTTAGTGATTATATTTAATATTATTAATTAATTATTAATATATTATTATTATTATTATTATTATTATAGGAGCTTTTCTCTACACACACAGTTAAGGCTTTATCACAGCTCCCACGTCTGGGTCTGCTACACATACAGAGTGCCAAATTATGGAGGAAACAGGTTAGCTGTCTCAGCAACAGAAGGGATGTTAATTCCTTTGAAAATCACTAATATGTTGCTAATCACCAGTACACATTCCACATTTGTATGCTGTTTTCAGAAAAGTCAGGATAATTAGCTAGAAAATTACACTCTTTACTCAGCCCAGTCTCTTATTAGTAAGCCGCCATCACATTATTTGCATGTAAGGTGAGCAGAATCAGACAACATTGAGTCTAGCCAGGACTCTGACTAAGCTGCAACGATGCAGCAAGGTCAAGACAGCAGCAAGAGCCGAGGATCAGCCCCCTCTACCTGTGTGGCTTCAAAGAGACCACAGTGATCTCATCTCCAGCAATCGATTCAAACAAGATCAGTGACAGTGTGAGAAATAGCACCATCGCTTTGTACGCATCAAGGTCATTTTTTCCCCCTCACATCTCATAAAAAAAGGAATTCCCTCGTCTATTCATTGGACAGGACTGAACACACAATCTTTCTGCTCCTGCTCTTCTACAAACCCATACAAAGAAAGGCAGATATCTAATCTTGAACACCAAAGGAGATGAAAATGGATGTGGCTCTCATCCACAGTGGACATCCATTTATTGTGCATGTAATTTGGGGATAATACAGAGACATTACACACCTATCAGACTGTGATCAATGGAAGTGCAGCCATTTTTGCTTTATCATTATCATTTTTTCCTCCTTACACCAGACCCTAACGTGCCACCAATCAGAGAACAAATGGCAGCTGTTGCCATGGAAACGTTGTTGGAGCTTGAGCTTGAACCGGAGACTTGAGCTTCTCCAAGGCTGCCTGGTCTCTTAGCGACTACAAGTGCGCATCTTGTAAAAGTCTCCTCCATTTGTGCAGGCACTATAGTTCCTACTTTTGGTAGCCTTGGAGCCTGGCTGATGATAAATGAGAACAGGGACTGTTATTTTGTAAAG
Organism: Crenuchus spilurus; assembly: GCA_036984385.1. NCBI lineage: Eukaryota > Metazoa > Chordata > Actinopteri > Characiformes > Crenuchidae > Crenuchus > Crenuchus spilurus. The sequence goes on from BRDA01057395.1 coordinate 15,868, forward strand.
TGTGACACAGATGTGGAAGCATTGGGCACATTGTGAGGTACACTACTACTACTACAAGATGACGGATTGCCTGACAGGCAACAGCCAGCAGGAATTTGTCACAATTTCCAAGTGTGGTTTCTGTGTCAAAGAGCCATCAAGCCAGTGAAGACCTACAAAATAGGAAATGCTCTGCACCTGTTTTCAATGTGTATAGGAATGACTGAATATTAAACCTACAATGACAAGTGTTAAGTGACAAAAATGTCATGTGAAAAGTCCATATATATATATATATATATGCACCTATACAACAGTATTCAAATGTAGTTTTAAAACTCATAACTGTATGATAAGTACACACAATTACACATCATGTCCAGAAAGGCCAGTCTGAGGGTCATTATGAGAGGTGGATGAAACATCTCATGTTGGCAGAACTGAATAAAAGAAGACAAACCATTGTATACATGTAATGAAAAATGGACCAGTTCATCAGACATCCCTGAATTAGCAGGTTAAACCATCAGACAAGGTCACTCAGGCTGACAGAGATATCATATCTCTGTGAATAAGTTTGGGACATCCGTTATTACCATCGTTTTAAAGGCCATTGTGTCATTGTGACATATTCTGTACTTATGAAATGTTTCTGTGTGAAATTTGCATGTTTACAAGAATGCAAGTTTAACTGAAGAAATGATCAATATGTGAGAATTAAAAATATAGATGGAGGCACAATAACTTCATAAGTATGAACTAGAATGAAGCCAAAGCTAGTTTTGGTGTCTGTAATAACACAGAGTGGTACTGCTGAGCTGATAAATACAGGACTGTACACACAACAGTGCACCTGTATCTAGATGCAGAAGTGACAGGCGATGACTGAATGACAATGTGTCGCTTAAAATTCCAGTCACACAGACGCTACGCACTGCCGGTCAGTCAGTCAAGCCAGCTCGCTGCTCTACGGGTGGGCTGAGTGGTCTAGTCGGGCTAGCTCGTCTACAGGTGTCCTGCTGCCGGTTCCTTTTCCTACCTTTCAGCGCGTCCTCACTGAGGGTGGAGGCGCCTCCTTTGTCTGTGCAGCTCGGGGTGGGCTCGTCTCCCTCGAACAGCTGGTTGACTTCTCCCTGGATGTCAGACACGGCTCTCTCACCGTCGCTCTTGGAAAACGCGGTCACCGTAAATCTCTGGCTCATGGTGTCTGACAGCGCTGCTGATAGTGATGGTGGTGGAGGAATTTCACCGGTGATGCAGATGTTCAGCAGCCACCTACAGCGGTGAGCACGCTAACAACTCACTGAAATCTACAGCAAGATGCTCATTCGCAAGGCTAGTGGTATAAAAACGATATCTGAAGCTGTTCTTCACGTCTCTCAATCTGAGACGTGCTCTTATTGTCCGGCGTGTGAGCTCTTCAATGAGTTGCAGGCAGCTCATCAACCGGTGTCTGCGAGCAGCTGTGTGTGCATCCGGGTCCTAGCGCCGACCCAAGCGAACGTGTTTACTAGCTAGAAGTGACAACACTGTTTAGATAATATGTTTAAATATTGTGGGGAAATGCTTAGACTAGTAGGAACACAAATGACTACAGGAAATATATGTAGAAAAATATGGATAAATGTATTTATGGAATTATTTTATCAGCCTATTATATCATTAGTCAATTATAATTATTGTTATTAGTTGTTATTTTTGTTATTATTGTAATTTACTGTTTATTTACAAACACAAAAAACATGTGCATGTATATGTGTGTATATGCCTATATATATATATATATATATATATATATATA
>BRDA01057396.1:9551-20880 GCA_036984385.1 Crenuchus spilurus
GTTCCTTATCCCCTCAAGTTAATGGACGAACCTGTTTTTCCTGTTACAGTAATTGTGTTAGATTGTCAAAAGAGAGCGAGTGATAGATAAGCTAAAGAAGCTAAAAAATTAGCTTCTTTTCTAAAATCTTTTAGAATCTTTTAGAGACCCTAAAAAGGAGCTATCACACAGTGGAGCTGGACGAGGGAATGTACCGGCTCTAGATTTGACTTGTGTAGTATAGTAGTTTATTTGTTTAAACTTAACCCTTTTAGTATCCACACACACAGCATTGATCTCACGTGTGTTCCACTAGCATTGTTCTTTCCCACGCATGAACACCTCTCCTCAACCCCTTCTCGTGGTGTGTTCAATAGCAGTCCATACCAGGGTGTGTTCAAATAATAATCTACTAGAAAAATCTTGCACATTTCTAAAACATCACAGCCATTGATTGTAAACTGTTAGATTGTGTTAATGACATTGTCCTTTTTGTCCAAGCAGGTAATTGAACTCCCCTATTCCTTGTTCTCTCCTTAGGCTCTTCCAGGCCTGTATAGAGCCGAGTGATCTGCACTCGCCACTCTTAAGGAATCAGGTAAGTGAAAAGATTTGTCCTTTGTCTCCTGTGTTATGGGTGTAGGGCTGGTGATGTTTGGATCCTTAAAGGCACAGTATGTATTTTCCAGTGATATCTAGTGGTTTAGTTTCCATATTGCAACCAAATTAACTTTCCATAGCCCCCCTCCAAACATGGTCACTACGGTGGCCGTAAGGTGTCATAAATCTTTGATACTCCTGAACGCAATGTCTAATAGCAGCTTTAGAGCTAGTGATATGTCAAGTGGTAAGATTAATTTTAATTAGAAATTTAGGAAATGTAATATGTAAAATTATCATGGCTACAATTTTCTTCACTTCAGTAGTGCTATTGTAAACGTTAGCTATTTTCTGTACAAACACAAGCTAATGTAACAAAGTAAACACATCAAACTTTTTTTTTTATTCACGACAAGAGGGCAGCACGAAGTTGCGCAGCGGCTTCTCGCGCTCTTAGCATACCCAGTTTTAGTAGCCCGCCGGAGCTGAACACAGGCTGGGAAGAGACAAACCCGGCATCAAAAGCGGTGCAAACGGGGCGGCGTGCTAGCCAGGCTAAAGGCTAACGCAAATCGCCCCCTGATTCCATCTCTTTTCCTCTCCAACGTCTGCTGTCTGGACAACAAACTGGACCTCCTGCAGTTGAGGATGAATGTTTCTGAGGAGATGAGGAACTGTGCGGTGATTTTCTCACAGAAACATGGCTGAACCAGAGCCTGTTGGACTCAGCCTTCCAGCTCGCCGGCCGGCAGCTCTTCCGAGCGGACCGTAACCAGCAGTCCAAGAAAACCAGAGGGGCCTGCTTAATATTCGTCAGTGAAGGTTGGTGTACAAACTGTGTGTTGGTAAACAGCCACTGCTCTGATGTGAGCATAAGAATGTTCTGCCATCTTAACAAATAAAGCAAAAAACATTTCTTCTTGCTTCACCTGTTTTTCTTCTTGAGATTTTATTGAGGTATGTTTTTCTTCTTCTCCTGTTTTGTCAGTCAACGGTAAAACAAAGCTACAGTGCCATCGAACTTGAGTGGCCAATTCATCATTACAACACAATTGGTTTCAGTTCGCTAGCCTGTTTGTCCTTTTCGAACTACTGTAGAAACATGGCGGCCTCAATTGTTCAACCAATGTAGATATAAACAGCTTATTCTATGGTAAAATAATCCAATTACTTCTTAGTTTATAATGATTAGATGTGTTTTTAATCATTTTTATTAGTGATTATCTTAAATTCTGCTAAAAGATAACCCAAAAAATACTGTACCTTTAACATCACTCAGGGACATTACTATGGAGGACCAAAAATGACAAAAGTATAAATAAATAAATAAATGGAGGACCAAACATGACAAAAGTATAAATTAATAAATAAATAGATATACATTTTTTCATGAAAAAGTGTATATACTAATAATAAATGTTTTTACTTTATTTATGTATTTAACATGTCTACATTTATTTATTTATGTATTTCCACTCGTGTGCATTTACTTTTCTTCAAACCGTATGCTAATTGAGTGGGCGGTCCTAACCTCATTCTAAAAGAACGATTGGTCAGTTTGGTGAACCAGACAGAAGCAATCGAACAACAATATCTTGTAATAATCCGAGTTGGCTAAACTATTCTATTAACTCCGCAATGGCGTCAAGTGGAAGGCCATTAACAGAACTGCTACGGGATGTAGCTGACCAGTACAATACAAAGAATACAGTGTCTTTCAAAAAGACATCCTTGCTGCTGTTTGGAGTGTTGATAATGGTTTAAATTGGAGATGAGCTGGATACTCATTTCAGACCTTAGGAGATGCTATTTCGGTTCACATGCACGAGCGCACTACGCAGATTACGTATGCAGATGTGGTTTAAAATATTTTCAGTATTTAGACAGCTTGGCGATAATCAACGATCTTATTTACATCTAATGTTCACGTTCTATACATCTGTAAAATGCAGTCGTCATATTGCAGTAACACAACACCGATCTCTCACTCACTCACGCACACGGAGAGCGAGACAGAGATCAATCACAGTACCTTCTCTTTCTAAATGAAAGAGAATGGAGTCTTTTGGCGAGTGGTTCTTACAAACATTCGCCAATGATCTTAAATCAATTGCAATTGTTCTTAAAGACATTATCAGTTGTAGTTAACTAGCTAAGTCCAATGGCCAGTATTGCTAGAGAACAGTCGCTGTAAGCCAAGGCATTACTAATAGAGAGGAAACTATCAGAACTCTTTAACCAATCCTGCTTTTAGAATGAGGTTAGTACCGCCCACTCAATTAACATACGGTTTGAAGAAAAGTAAATGCACACGAGCGGAAATACATAAATAAATAAATGTAGGCATGTAGAAATACATAAATAAATGTCGACATGTGGAAATACATAAATAAATAAATGTACACGTGTTAAATAAATGTAGACATGTTAAATACATAAATAAATGTACACATGTTAAATACATAAATAAAGTAAAAACATTTATTATTAGTATATACACTTTTTCATGAAAAAATTTATATCTATTTTTTTTGCTTTTGTCATGTTTGGTCCTCCATTAATTTTATTTATTTATTTTTATTTATTCATTTATCTATCAATTAATTTATTTATTTATACTTGTCATTTTTGGTCCTCCATACATTACAAGTGATGGGGAGAGTCAATGCATGAGTGGGTCAATTGGCTACAAAACACTAGTGATGTCAAACGCGGAATCGAACTGAATCGATTCATTTGAATCACGGTGTTCCGAAACTGTTTCGAAGTCCGTATCAAAAGGGGAAAGCTGTTCCACGGTGTTCCAAAAATGGGTTTCTTTACGTCCCGCAGATTCGATACGTTTCGAATCTTTTTGCGCGTTTGCACTTAAGTTCTAGCAGCTGGTCTGAGATCAGAATGTTTGGTCTCCCAAATGCTTCTAAATTAATCTGCTCTCTGATCTCAGAACTGTGTTTGCTTTCACATGACAACACTGCCACACCCTCATGCAGTTTAAAAGAGATGCAAAAAATTGTGACTTTTTGTGAAGAAGAAAATAAAACATTTATTTTCCTTATTTAAACACCATACGTTATACAATTAGTCAAAGCATTTGTGAAATGGAAGGATCTTGAAAAAGACCAAGGTCTGCTCGTTGGGATCATTTTGAACTTGAAGGCAAATGAGTAAAGTGCTTGATCTGCCAACAGCATCTAGCTTACTATAATAATACCACAACTATGTGGCGACACCTCTGTTCCATAAAAAAACACATTACTTCTGTTTCTGTTAAGAAATAGTAGTGGATTTAGGCCCTGGTTGCCCACTAGATGTCACTGTGGCGTGTGGTGATTCGAACGTCTCAAAAGATCGAATCATTTTCCGAATCAATTGGTTCATTTGATTCGATCTCCCAAAAGTCCCACTTTTGCCATCACTACAAAACACATTGGGGAGAAAATCGAGTAAAAAAGAGAGATTCCTGTAACTCGCTAAAAAAAAAAAAGCTTGGACAGAGGCATGTTTAGCATTTTTAAATTGTACGTTTTAACTGTTTCTGAATTTAAGATACTAATTCATGCAGTTGTGCAAGTGGAATTTGTCACTTCATGATGTGCCATAAGTTTCCAGTGGGGGACAAACCTAGAACGCACACAGGCCAAACACATTGTTTGCCACAACTGTGACTTGTGCAGAATGAGGTCTGACATTGTCCTGCTGACTTCCTGGGAACAGATGTCATCTTTGCAGCAACATATCTCTCCAAAACATAAGCCTCCACATTATTGATACTCATGCTGTGGGCACTGATTTTCCACTGTATTTTGCTCCATCGCGGATGACTGTAGACCCAGATGCCAGCCTTTCTGCACATATTTAATATCTATCTGCCTTTCTTTTTGCGTAATACAGCTTCAGGCTGTGTATTTTTTGATACATTTTTGATGAAGCAGCAGAATCCCTGAATCTTCATATTTCCTGCTGAAGATGATGAAAGACATACATTCTTTGCAATCTTGTTACCATTGAAATGATGACCATTCTTTCATCAATTGTAGCTCCATGGTGAACCACAACTTGTCCTGGCTTATAAAGACTAAACCTTTGGGGGAAACTCCTTTTATACTCCGTCTTGATAACCTCACCTGTTACTAGTTAAAACTGCTAATTGTGGAACCTTCCAGAACAGTGTTACTTGTACTTTTCAGTCTTATTTTGCCTCTGTCACAATTTTTTTGTGCAATGCAGGCATCAATTACATTTCTTCAGTTCATCACTGAAAATAATTTCTGTTCCATTGTCTGTTAAATAAAAGCTGGAAGTGAATTAACAGATGTTTTTGTTGTATTAAAAAAAAAAACTTATGGAAATGGGGTTTCATATTTTGCATCATTTTCTGTGAAGATTAATGATTTTCATTTTAATGAAATTAAATTTGATATTCAAAGCCTTTCTGACATTTGACAAAGTACAAGATACTGAAACATAAATACAGCCCAGATAGCATACGGATGTGGGCAACGTCTGGCAGAGAAATGGCAGTGTTGCCTACAGTGCATCACAAAAGTGACGTTTCTGCAGATATTTAAGTATATCTTGTCATGGGACAACACTGACAAAATGACACTTTAACACAATGAAAAGTCATCTGTGTGCAGCTTATATAACAGTGTACATTTATTCTTCCCTCAAAATAACTCAATATACAGCCATTAATGGCTGATCTGCACAAATGGCTATTTTTCCACATTTGACCCACAGTTTGTGTCTAGCCTTAGCCTGACAAACAGGGTCACACATTTTTCAAATCCGGAATAGCTAGTAGCTATTTCTTACGCAGAAGTTGTTTGCACAAACTATTTTGTAACCAGAACAAGGAAGTCACATACCCCAAGGAAGGAGGTGAGACTGATAAGGTCTGACTCGGTCTCAAGAGCTGCACAGATTTATTGGGAAGGAAGTGACCAATATAGGTATTAAGGACCATGAGATGTAGCCACGTATGCACATTTTTTTGTATATAAGGAGCAAGAGCCTTCATCATCCCTCAGAACAGTTCTGACAGTGTCTCAACTGCAGAGACACACTGGAACAGGCCCTTTGCAACCTTGTTCTCATCTTTTTACATGTTTTATCTTTTGTATTAATAAATATAATCTCTTATCCTTTACAAAAGGTGTCTGTTTCAAACTGTTTCCACAACAACATGGTTACAGTAATCCAGGCTCTTGGACTGCTTGTCTTCAGTAAACTGTTGGTGGGCTTTCTTGTACGTCATGCTCAGAACAGGCTGCATTCTGGGATGACGGCCATGCAGACAGAGCTGATGTAGTGTGCAGTGTTATGGTCTGAGCCCCAACAGGCTGACCTCCCACTTCTTCATCCTCTGCAGCAATGCTGTTAGCTGTTCTTTTTTTTTTTTTTTTTTTTTTTTTTAATTCAACCTCTGGATGAAATGCTGAACACATGGACTCTGTGATCGACCCTGGCGAGGCCTGTTCCCATTGGAACCCATCCTGGAAAAAACCTTGGCCATACACTCAGGATGTTATCAATCTTCTTATGGCCAAGGACATCTTTGTGCAAAGCCACAATTCTATTTCTTGCATCCTCAGAGAGTTCTTTACCATGAGGTGCCACGTTGAGTATCCAGTGGCAAGTAGGAAAGAATGGTACCAAAAGCACCAAATTTAACAGCCCTGCTCCCCTTTCACACCTGGAACCCTGTAAGTCTAATGAGTCATATGACTCCAGGGAGGGTCCAGGAAGAAGACATGACAGTAAATCTTACACTGACTACTCTGTTATATCAGAGGTTCATTTCTAGTGTTATATGAAGGGATGTGAAGGGTGTCCTCCCCTTTGTGAGATACTGTATAAATGACCTGTTTGTACGAGTTGTTGTGTTGAACCTCATTCTTAAAGCAGTCCAGACTGACACTGCTGTAGGCTGAATATCTGTATAAACAATTCTGGAAAACCACAAATCTCACATTCTCTTTATTTTTCTGTTTATAAATGTGTTGTAAACATTTTAGTTTTATTCTATAAACTACTGAAAACATTTCTCCCAAATTAAAAATTGTCATTTCGTGCATTTATTTACAGAAAATCACAAGTAGTCAAAAGAACAAAGATGTTTTTAAACCATCCCTGTGCTTTAACTCCAAGTGTTTACTGGAAAATACATATTTGGTACATCACAAAGCAGAGCACAACACTGTGAAGTCAAGAGCTGTCTGTAAATAGTTTAGATGTTTTGGACATATTTTGTGTTTGTGAATAGAATGTTTTGTAACCTGTTTGATTCAGATTGCTGCATACATGCTACCTCCTCTCTCTATTTCTGTTATATTCATTATATTACTACCAGGATCCCTTGATTAAAATATGTGCTAAACTTCCAGCAGGCAGTTAGTATCTGTTTTAAAGTTTGTGTAAAGCCTCTTAAAGTGAGTGTCCTACCTCACATTCGGGGCAGCCGTGGCCTGGTGACTTGGGATCTGGACTTGTGACCTTGATACGCAGGCAGGTCATGGACTGAAGTGCCCTTGAGCAAGGCACCTAATGCCTAGTGTGTTCATTAGTGTGTGTGCTTCACTGCACAGACGGGTTAAATGTGGAGGTCAAATTTCAATGTGTGCAATCACACTAGAAAACAAGTTTAGTCTAATTGAAATCTAATCATAGAAGATTTTAAACAGTGACATTTGTGGATTTCATCAGAGTCTCAAAATGGTTGTGATGAAAGCTTGTGTTGTCTCTGAAAATGACTTTTGAGCAGTAGTGTAAATGGCACTGCAAAGGTTAAATGTATGTATGGATGATACTGCCATCTAGGATCTTGGAAGTAATAAAACTATTACTGCAGTAAATGATCACGGTGATGAGCATTACTTACATTCATCGCTAGAATGAGCGATAAGGTAAACAGCACAGAACAATTTTCTGACTACACCCATTTTAAAAATTGGCTTCTAGCTACGCTTTTAAAAATTAGACCTGTAAACACAGATTCTCTCTGATTCTTAAGCCTCAGTGTTTATAGCTGAGTCAGACACGGACTGGAAAGTACTCAACATCAGCTTCCAAAATAACTTGACTCATTTTGTTTTTCTTTACCTTGCTCTCATGGATGAGAGTGGATATCCTGGAGGAGTGTAAACAAGAATGTAAATAATCCCAAATGCCAGATCCATCCTGTTTTATTTCCCTCTGAATCTGCTGGTCAGTTTCTACTCCCAGTGACCATCACTAACTCTGATGAACTGACATGTAAAGAAAATCACTATTGTGATATATGCATGAAGCTGGACGCCAATATTGTGGGTAGTTTACAGCTTCACTGTAGCGAGAATGTACTTTGTGTTAACATTAGATACCTTATTTAACTGAATATTAATTTCCATTAAGTACTTTATTAGTTTTGTAGTTATGTGTGCATGACTACGGAGCCCCTAAAGGGACATTGTGTTTTTTTGTTTTTTTAGGTTATAGGGATCCATTTTTTTATTTTTTACTATCTGGCACAATCAGGTGAGCGCCCGATAGTACCAGACAGTACACCAAAAAAATTCATCCCTATAACCTGAAAAAATCACCATGTCCCTTCAGTGGCTCTCTACATGATAGCATGACAGCCTGAAGTCTTTCTCAAACTTACTGGAATGGACTTTGTTTTTGTGAATTTTATGGTACTACTTGTAGATATTTACTGAAAATACCAGCATTGCTCATGTAGTTAAACACAGTTTAAATCATGTAGTTTACTTAGCAGTACTAAAAAAACATGGATGTGTTTGTGGAGAGCTGTAACAATGTCAGCTCTGACATCCCAGAGGACAGATTTCTGTGATGTCTGAAAAAGCATTAACCACATGCATGAACACTGGACTAAACTGTGATGAGCAGGTCCTACAGAAGTCCGACCACATTTTCATGTATTTTCACTCAAAAACACCTGAACGAGCTCAAATCATAAATAATATTTTATGATCAGAAGCTTCTTTATAAACTGAACAGAACTGTTTGATCAGTACTTCAGTCTCTGAAGGCTAAAGAGTTTTTCTAACATTCTTCCTCTCAGTACTGCATTTCTGGCAAATGCCTCTGAAACAAGCTTGGATGTAAAAAAGTGGTATACAAGTCAAATTGATGGGTTTACACTATGTTCATGAGAAGAAAATTGAGAAGTGAATGAATACTTTACAGCAGACTTACTGAGGCCCCTCACATTTCTGCACATGTGATTATATCTTTTCATAGGACAACACTACAGAAATTAAACTGATATAACAGAGTAGTCATTGTACAGCTTGAATATCAGTACAGATTTTCTGTCTTCTGAACACAACACAGACATTAACACACAGCCATTAATGTACAAATAACTGCAGCACAAGTGAGTACACCTCACACCGAACATGTTGGAATTCTGCCCATCACTGCTTTAACACTCTTGGGTGTGGAATTCAGCAGAGCTGCACAGGTTACTACTGGAATCCTCTTCCTCTCCTCCATGATGACATCACTGAGCTGGTGGATGTTAGACACTTTAACTCCCCCACCTTCCACTTGAGGATGCCCCACAGGGTTTAGGTCTTGACCCGTCCATCACCTTTATCGTCATCTTTGAGGTGTGATTAGGGTTGTTATCATGTTGAAAAACTGTCATGCAGCTCAGATTTTGAAGGTGCTCTGTCACGGTACATGTTGTAATTCATGTTTCCCTCAATAAACTGGAGCTCCCCAGTGCCAGCAGACTATTTTGGTATCTGGAGTGCCAACCAAACCACGGACTGTGAAAAACTACAACCCAGTCAGTTGTTATGGGCTGCCTTGCTATTACAAAAATGTTAATTGATTTATTTATTTTCCACAGATATAAATAAATAACTGTAAACGGTAATCGGATGGTTGAAATATTCCAGCTCACTCATGACAGTATGATGGTGGGTGGTATAGTACACCCACTTGCTCTGTTCTGTTCAGACTTCTAATTGTCATGATTGTGCTGCCCTTATTTTGCAGTAATAAGACTTAGTCACCCCTTCACGAGGGTAACTCCATCTCCAAGTATGAATGATGGTCAGCAGTTTTAGGATAATGTTTATTTGTGATGGTAACATTCAGCTTAGATGAGATAATGTGTAATTTATCATCTTGTTCTGATGCTGCTGCTTATTTTGGCCATATTGTGTTAATGTTTTGCTCATGTGCAGTAAGGTCGTTTTCATAGAATGGATGTGTATCTCTAAAAAGTGTTTAGCTGTAGCTATTATTTGTTGCCATCTTACTCAAATATTCAGTTCCACCTTAAATGAGGTAGCATTATGTTCAGACTCCTGGTATACAAAGGTGTCAAAAGTATTAACATCATTACTCAGGTAGAAGTATAGATACCAGAGTTTAAAAAGACTTTTATAGAAGTTGAAATATCAACTTAAGCTTTTTACTCAAGTAAAAGTACAAAAGTGCTGGTTTCAAAACTACTTAAATATAAAAGTAATGTAAGGAAAACAAATGCAGAAACTTAGGCTGTTCCACAGGGGCATATAGTGCACTACCCCACCCCCAAAATAATTTTTTTCTAAAAGCTGTAATGACTATAATGTTATAATAAAATGGGAATGTTGACATTTTTGGGATGTACTGGCTACCTGTTTCAGCTGCATATACAGACCCATTCCAAAAAATTTGAATATCATGGAAAAGTTGATTAATTTCCATAATTCCATTCAAAAAGTTAAACTTTCATAGATTATAGATTCAGGGCCCACAATTTAAACCATTTCAAGTATTTATTTGTTTATTTTCACATAATTTGGGCTTCCAGCTCATAAAACCCACAAAAACACGATTTTAAAAAATTAGAATACTGTGGAGAAATCGGCCCAAATTTTGCAGGGCATGAATGTTTTAAACTGAGTGTGTCACACTAATCATCTTCTAAACTCAAAGCACCTGCACAGGTTTCCCTAGGTGTCATTAAAGTGCTTCAGTTTGGTTCAATTGTCTCAATTCGGTTCAATATTGGGAAGACTGCAGATATAACAACTGACCAGAAGACTATCACTGATACCCTCCATAGGATGGAGAAGAGCCTTTCAATTAGGAGGGGCGGAGTCAGCACCAGGGCGGAAACCAGAAAGCTGTCGCTTCCGTTGGAAGAGAGAGAGAGAGAGAGAGAGAGAGAGACCAACCATACCGTTCCGTAAAAAGGAAACAAGCATCACATGTTTGTCCAGAGTTAATTTTCTTCTTTCTGGTAAATAAAATAGCTAATTTGGCCTGACCTAAAATAAAGTTTAGCAATTGACTTTTTTTTTCTCTTCTGACAGTATGAAAAACCCAGAATAAAAACACTTTATTTCATTGTTTTACAAAGTGCAAAAAAAATACAGTTTTTCGTTCACGACAAAAAGGGCATTCAGAGGTCACTGCAGGGTTTAAAATGGACGCATACATTTACTGCAACTACCCGATGTAAAACTCTCCACTGTAAATCTCCAGCCGCCTTGGTCAATGGTGGTTTGTACAATGCTCTCCAGGCAAGTTTCAAATCATTACTGATACCAAAATGTGCTCTCCAGGGAGTGTCCACCAAACCTGACAATTTGGCCTGGTGGATTACTTTAACACACCCCTGAGAGACAGAGAGAGAGAATGAGAGGGAGAGAGAGAGAGAGGGAGAGGGAGAGAGAGAGAGAGAGAGGGAGAGAGAGAGAGAGAGAGAGAGATGAGAAGATGGAGTCTGTAGGAGTAAGAG
>BRDA01057398.1:7722-24027 GCA_036984385.1 Crenuchus spilurus
ACTCCTCTATCTCTTGTTATATAAAAGAATACTTTTTTATGAAAAGTATACTCTTTATGGTTTCTGGGACATGTTTTAGTTTTGTTTCTAGGATAAAATCTCACAGTTATATAAGTGCTTTGGGGGAAAATTTTGAATTTGCCCCCGCCGAGAGTGTAAAGAACATCACAGTCATTGTTCCTTGTTCAGACTGAATACATCAGAAAGAAACTTCAGAACTGATGCAAGGCCTGGAGGATTAAATAATTAAATTTGTCAGATTCAATAGTAGGAACATTTCAGTATCATTTCAGTAAAAAAGAATTTTGTTAATCTTTTTGGTCTGTTAGATTTTAAAAAGTTCAATTTAACTGAGAGTCATTGTTCTCTATCTCCTCATTTCACAAGAACAGATAATTAGCTCCTCAGATAAAAAATTTTCACCTGGTGTGTTTAAAGTGGTAGTAACTTCAGGCTCCTGCAGATGGCGATGCTTAAGGATGTGTGAGGGGTGTGTGATGGGCAGGGCTGGCACTCCACCCATGCAGACTACGCACTGTGTGTGGGGCCCCATTTGTGGACACATAAAGCATTTGTGCTTAGGTCACCCAGATGCCTAGCACTGGTACTGGTGATGGGATTGAAAAGAGGTGGTACAGTGCAGTGTCTCGTTCGATTTGTGGAAAATTTTGGTCATTGATGATTGGCTAAAAGGTCAGAGTGTGAAGGAAGTAACTGAATTTGCAGGTATATGTTACAGTATGGTCATACAGGTCTACCAGCAGTGGTAAAAACCCCAGTCTACAGGACATTCTCTTCAGAACTGTGGCCGAATCTCCTGTAGACTGGCAGTTTGCAGTAATTATTCCATCTGAATAGTCATTTACTCAAACATCATTTGAGATTGTACTGAATATAAAATGATCAACAGTGAACCTTTTCCACAATATTCTCATGTTTTGATGTTTGACTGTATGCAGAGCTCTGATGCTGGAACCACAGGCTGATATAATGATGTAACTCGTCCTCCAGCAGAAACAGTGTAAGACATAAGCAGAAGTGGTCACACTCACAATGGCAGACTTTACAGATGTTAAATGAAGTCGTTTTGTCTGTTCTGTACATGTTAAAGTGAGGTCTGTCCAAGCTGAGCATCATATGGTGTTATTCTGGCCTTATTCTACATCAGTGCACTAAGTAGAGGCTGCAGTGAAGCAGATGCTGGAGGAGAGCTGTTATGTGGTTGTGTGGGGGCGCATCGCTCCCTCTCTCTCTCTCTCTCTCTCTCTCTCTCTCTCTGTCTCTCTGTGTGTGTGTGTGTGTGTGTGTGTGTGTGTTTTACCACCTCTCTACCTGCTCTATCCACACATATTTGACAACTGAGCAGCTACCCATCATCTGAACACCTGCACACCTCAGACATCAGCACTCTTCTATCTTTCTTCTTTTCTTTTATGTTAATACAATCACACTCTTCTTTCTTTCTTACTGATGGGTAGCATATGTCTCTGATTTAGTAAACCAAGAGCATGTGTATTCATGTGTATTAAAGTCCCAAATATATTGTATATACATAATAATAATAATAATAATAATAATAATAATAAAATAATTAATAATACAATATAATAACAATAACATTAATAAATTAAAATAAATTGAAATAATAATAAAAAAATATATATATAAAACAAAATTATAATAATTAACATAATAAAATAATAATAATTAAAAAATATAAAAAAAACTAAATAAAATAATAATAATAATAATAATAATAATAATAATAATAATAATTATTATTATTATTATTATTATTATTATTATTATTATTATATCTTGTCAGGCATAGTAAATACATTATCTTTTAAACACATTTATTACATTACAGTTGTATGACAGTCCCTTTAGCGGACTTTACGAAAAACCATTATTGCAACAAAACACATGGTAAACAAGAACTGTTGGAACTATAATGTGAAGCTTTTATAAGCACTAAGGTGTCAAGATCATCTAGTTTATCCTGCTTTTATAGTTTTCCTACAGCATCAGGACACACACACACACACACACACACACAGCCGTGTGGCTGAACCACATCACAGACATCATAATCGCGTGCCAGGTCTTGTGCCAATGAGCTAATCAAGACACACCACATGCGCACACACACACAAACACACACAGCTGTGACTAAGTATGTGCAGTGTCTCCCTCTATCTCTCTCACACAACTGAGGCACATGTCTGTTACAGCCATAGTACCATCTCTCTCTCTCTCACACACACACACACACACACACAAAAAATAATGCTGACAGGTTATCATCACAATCCACTCTACACATCAGCTCAACGGTCCTCAGTGCATTTGCTTTGGCTTTGGAATCTAAGCTCCATCCATGAGCTCCACCACCTGTGGCACACCACTTTGCCCTCTTTGCCAAGCCCTTAACATCCATACAGGTAGAATTACACACCGGGCTTCACCTGGCCAGAGCCAAACGCTTCACTCCAGCAAAATCACACCGAGACTGTTGCAGCCCAGCATATTTACATACGGCAAAAATCCATCCGTGTTCAATTAACTTTCACTCGTTTACAAAAGAGGTCGATTGTTGGCACTGTTAACAGCACTCATCTAACAGCGACAAAAGGTATCCTAATGAGCGTCATTTCTCTGGTGCCTGATCTATGAGCCTCACCGGTTCAAGTGGCAAATCAGCACCGATCACGTCCCATTAAGCCACTGTATGGATCATAATGCTTCAGATTCTGATCGCAATGCAACCATTTCGCAGCATGTTGGACAAAAGTATTGGGACACCCTGCTATCGCTGGAGTAACTGTCTCTACTGAAGGCTTGTCTACTGGATGTTGGAGCATTGCTGTGTGGATTTTATTGCATTCATCCACAAGAGCATCAGGATGTTGCATCCCAAAAGTATGGGATGGAGTACAGAACACAGTTCCACAATGCTGGGGGGCTTTGTACCCTTCTAGCCCAAGCCTGGCATTAGGCACAGGGCCAAAAGGTTCACGTTTAGGCCTATTCTATCTATCATATAGTCTATTCTATCTATGGACTAGGCTGTGTGTGCATTTGTACATCTGTGTTAGCTGAATGCATTCATTAGAAGGGGTGTCAATAAACTTGAACACACAGTGTGGTGTCTAGTATTAAAAAAATATTTTATTTCTTCAATAAGGATTATATCAGTCGAAATACAGCATTTTTTATTATTGGCATCCAATCAATTCCAACTCCTGGCGACCATGTGCCAGAAAATGTGCCAGACAAGGCCCTGCAGCACTGAATTTGAAGGTCCCTGAAATAGAGACTCATTTGAGTGCAGCATCAGTACCTTAAATTTTAGTATTGTGATCATGACTAAGAAATAATATGCAGTTGTGCATCAAAACATAACAATATGGTGAAAAATTACAATTAAAAATGAAAATATCCTAAAGTTCATCGGCAGATGGAAGCATGAAATGCTCTAAAATCTCCCAGTGTTGACTTTGGACTTGAGGACCATCACAGACTGCAGAAACTGTACACTGGACTTCAGACACCTCTCTAAAAGCTTCTGAAAAGATTAGTTTGGACCCGTTCTTGTTCTCCTTAGCCCAGAAAAAAGATGTGTCTGGTTCAGAAGTGTTGATATTAGAAATGTGTCAAGGTTAATCATTTGAGATGCTATAATTTAACATTATCAGGTAGACCTGAGCTTTTTTCGGTGAAGCTTTAAGAAGACAGGAGAGGTATCGGGCAGTTAGAATGATGCCTGAACCTGGGCTGAAAGGACAAGCGATTGAAGGACTGACAGACAGGAGATTGAGGGTGAAGATAACAAGAGACACTTTTGCTTGAGAGAACATGAGAGAGAGAGAGTTTTAGGACACTTGCAAAGAGAGCGAGCACTGCAGAGCTACTACAGCGGCTATAGAGCAAATACAAGAGTGTAGAAAGAAGAGTGTGTGAGATACAGATGGAGAGAGAGAGAGAGAGGTGCTGCCGAAATAAGACGGCAGTGTCAAGGCTTGAGATTTAAAAGCCACCGGTTCTTCTCTTCAGATTATTTCGCTGCTGATACAGGAGGACGGTGGGTTTCAGGTTTATCTTCATTTTCAGACGTTTTTCTTCACCTCCGTCACAAAAACTCCTCGTGCACACCTACGCAAGACGAGGAGCAGCCAAGCTCCAAAGCAGATTATGTAGATAGAAACGTCAAAACAATCCACGGAGCAGAAGAACCAAACCCAAATCAATATTTGTCAAAAGTTTTGTTTTATACTTCCAGGCTTCAAAGCACAGAATCCCCCAGCAGCATGTTTGTGCCATACGATCCCACCTGCACTGTTCTCTTTACGCTGGTATTTTTAGAGGTGCTCTGATTCGAGTGCAAGGTCGCTGTTTAACAAAACACTGCAGGTTATTCACGAATCCAGAGGCTCACGCTCGGCCCAGAGCTGTCCAAGAGTCCGATTAGAAACGGAAGCAACACAAAAGGTCAGATGAGGTCAAATGCAGAGAAAACATCAGCAAAGAAAGCTGCTCACAACATCTCAACTCTGTAATGTTTGTACTGTTACTTTACTGACAAAAATCACTTTTTTTTTTAAACGAGCATCATTTGGAAGCCATTTATATACATTTACGGGCCATTTAATACCTACACGCAAATGTTAACACTCATTATTTTACAGTATCATAAAAAAAAAAAAAAATTATGCACTTTAATGTTTTCTGTACAAAATGACATTTTTACAGCACTGAGTGTAATATCCTGCAGATGTTATGTAGAGGATGTATTAACATTTTTCCACTTACAAATTTTAAAATATGTCCTAATACAATAAACTTAATATATACTGCACATCTCATTGATTTCCAGTCAATATCCAGTATAAACAATATGATTAACATAGTTCTAAACGTAATATTGGTTGGATGTGTTCATTAAGCCTTTATAAACCTACGAGCAGGAGAGCAGAAGGAACAGTTTGACTGGTCGAAATGACTTTGAAGTGAAGCTGATGACTTATGGTAGCATTGTTTGTGGTAAAACATACATGGATGGATGGATGGACACAGTCAATCAATCACCTTTATGTAAACTCGGGGTACATTGAGGATGTCAGTCATTTACAATGTAGCCGAGGTAATACATCAAATGGAAAGACATTCAAAAATGATGGTAATTTGATCATGTAAACAAGAAAATAAATAACACAAAAACAGGCCTTCAGGAATAATTAATATTATAAGAATGAATAGAGAGAAGCAGGGACAATAAAAGCAAAAAGATAAGATGGATGCAGTGAATTTAATAAGTTACTTTTAGTAATATAATAATAACTTAAGTTATTAATAATAAAATGAATGAATGAATTAAAATTAATTAGTTATTAATACAATTACATTACAATATTATTACATATTAATAAATTTTTAAAATGAACATTTAATTAAAAAAAAACTTTCAGTTCACTCTTTTCATGTTCTTCTAGTTTTCAACTGTTACTGTTATTGTTACCCTTTGTGGTTTGACTGGTTGTAAAGCATGTAACAAAATTATCACCCAATCCTACTTTTACCCTTGTTAGTCAACTTCACTCCAACTCTTTACCACAAATTTTTCAATTATGTTTGTAATGTTTGGTCAATAAACCTCATTTACAGTGAGGAAAATAAGTATTTGAACACTCTGCAAATTTGCAAGTTCTCCCACTTAGAAATCATGGAGGGGTCTGAAATTTTCATCTTAGGTGCATGTCCACTGTGAGAGACATAATCTAAAAGAAAAAATCCAGAAATCACAATGTATGATTTTTTTAATCATTTATTTGTGTGTTACTGCTTCAAATAAGTATTTGAACACCTGCCAATCAGCAAACATTCTGGCCCTCAAAGACCTGTTAGTCCACCTCTAAAAAGTCCACCTCCACTCCACTTATTCTAAATTAGAAGCATCTATTTGAGGTTGAGACACCTGCCCACCCCACACAATCAGTAAGACTCCCAACTACTAACATGGCTAAGACCAAAGAGCTGTCCAAAGACACCAGAGACAACATTGTAAACCTTCTCAAGGCTGAAAAGGGCTATGGGGCAATTCCAATGGCTTGGTGAAAAAAGATCAACTGTTGGAGCAATTACTACAAAATGAAAGAAGCTAAACATGACTGTCAATATCCCTCTGACTGGGGCTCCATGCAAGATCTCACCTCGTGGTGTATCAATGATCCTAAGAAAGGTGATTTCTAAGTGGGAGAACTTGCAAATCCACAGGGTGTTCAAATACTTATTTTCCTCACTGTACATAAAAATTATACCTCATTTTGGAGTAAAAATAAGCAGTTAACATGGGTCAATTTGACCCAAATGCCTCAGAAGTGTTATCATCTATTAATATTTCAACAGAATCAACTCATCCAAATCTTCCAAACACAAATGCCTAACATGTTAACAACTTACAATGGCAGGTGAACAGACTCCTGGCCAATTAAGATGCTGTTTACAACCAGACGGAATGGCAGCAGGGACGACCAATCACACGTTAGCAAGAAATGGCAGAGCCAATCAATGAGCTTGTGGGCGGTGTAAAGGGAAACAAGCTTCAGCTTGAGTGACTGTTTTCAGCTTGGTCCTAGTGCTCGACCTGTCTCCGTTTAATTTACCGTAACATAGTTTTTGGATGGTAAAAACTGCAGGGGACCAAACTGCCTTTTGAAAAAGTCCAGGAGATGCATCTCCCCATCTCCCCCTTTTGTGTCTCCCCCCTCCCTAAATATTAGGCAAAGCTCTTACAATTTCCCTCCCCATCGTTTTCACCTCCAGCAGACATTTTGGAGGAAAAAATGACTCTGAAATGTCACACCTACTGAAATTTAATCAATTGACTGCAGGAAACTAGCTTCAATCTTCATCTGTTTATAAACAAACAGCCTCCTCCTCTCAGACTGTAAAGATAAGTTATTGTGAAGTGATGTGTGGGGTGGAGGGGGAGGCTTCCAGCTGTAACATCTCACCCTTGGTCAAAACCCAAATGCATTTGGGCCAAATCTCCACTGCAAACAATATTAGCATCACAGCCTTGGATTAGTATTCTGTTTACACAGTGTTCCAGTTTCATACAATTACCAAGCCATCGTTATTTCTCCTTGCATGTCATCGAACCCTCATAAGCATGCAAAATGTCATTTAATACTTAAAAACTCAAGCATACATTAGCTTAGTGATGTACTGTTGCATGAAAAAGTATGTGAACCCTTTGGGATTACTTGGATTTCTGCATAAATTGGTCATTATATATGTTCTGATCTTCATCTAAGTCACAACAATAGACAAACACTATCTGCTTAAACTAATACCACAGAAAAAAAAAGTTTTATTGAACACAACATGTAAACATTCACAGTGTCAGGAGGAAAAAGTATGTGAACCTTTAGGCTAATGACTTGAATTAATTGGAGCCAATAGTCAGCCAACCTGGAGCCAATCAATGTGATGAGATTGGGTGTGTTAGGTAAAGCTGCCCTACCCTATAAAAATACACCAGTTTTGAGCTTTCTGTTCTCAAGAAGTATTGCCTGATGTGAACTGTGTCTCACACAAAAGAGCTCTAAGAAGACCTACATTTAAGAAAAGTTCACTTGCATGAAGCTGAAAAGGATTACTAAGGTATCTCTAAAAGCCTTGATGTTCATGTGTGCAAGCTAAATGGAGAAAGTTCAGCACTGTTGCTGCTCTCCCTTTTCATGGTCATCCTGTAAAGGTGACTGAAAGAGCACAGCGCAGAGTGCTCAATGAGGTGAGGAAGAATCCTAGAGTGTCAGCTAAACAAATGTACAATAAGTAAAACATTAAACAAGAATCGAGTTCATGTAAGAACACCACAAAAGGAAACCACTGCTGTCCAAAAAAACTTTGCTGCACATTTCAAAATATTCTGTGGACAGATGAAACCAAATTTGAGTTGATTGGAAATAACACACAATGCTATGTGTTGGAGGGGGGTAAAGGTACATCACACCAACATCAAAACTTCATCCCAACTGTGAAATATGATGGAGGGGGCATCATGGTTTTGGGCTGCTCTGTAACCTCAGGGCCTGGACTGATTGCTGTAATCAACAGAAAATTCCTGTTTATTAACACATTTTGCAGGAAAACTTAAGACCATCTGTCTGCCATCTGAAGCTCAGCAGATGATGGGTAATGCAACAGGACAACGACCCAAAACAGAAGTAAATCAACAACAGAATGGCTTCCACAGAAGAAAATATGCCTTCTAGAGTTGGCCAGTCAGAGTCATGGCCTGTCCTAGCATGACCTCAATAGAGCGATTCACCCCAGACATCCCGAGAATATTGAAGTTTTGTGGAGAGGAATGGTCAGAAACTCCTCCTGATCACTGTGCAGGTCTCATCTGTAACTACAGGAAATGTTTTGTTGAGGTTATTGTTGCTAAAGGGGGGTCAACCAGTTATTAAATCCAAATGTTCATTTCTTGCAACTGTACATACTAGATCCTTATTGACTGAATCCAGCAGCTGCCCACTGGCTTCTATAGTAAGTCAATAGAAATGTGTATTAGTGTAACAACACAGACTACTCACAAAAAGTGAAGGCTATTTGGCTTTCGGGTGAATTTTCAGGATGAACCTAAAATGCGCTCTAACCTTTACAGGTTAACGTGATTTGACCTTCTCTAAACTTTTGAGTGTTTTAGTACTTTTTGCAAAACTGGCTGTTTTCTAACAAGGAGCTCTCACAACAGTTGTTTGATCCATGAATCCACCAATAAACATCCTGCTTTGGTTAGAATTGGCATTTAAACTCTTCATCAAGCTGTTCACATTTTGACATCATGGCACCAAGATGACACCTAACAATTGATCAACAGTACCTCACCATTGTGAGGCTTCAAACAGGATGTTCTCAGACACGAGTGACCAGCTGTGTTTTCCATTTTTCTCAGTGAGAACAGTAACATCTGACTCGGGCTAGTCTCGCCCCGTCTCGTTGTCTCGGCCTAGCAAGTCTATGACTGTGCATTAAGTTAATGCTGCTGCAGGGACACTGTTCCTTAAGTGACCCAAGACATGCTGTTGTGACTCAAGACTGGTGACCTTTATAATGGCATCTTTTTACTCATTTCACAGTAAACATAATCTTCGGTGACTTCTGGAGGGGACACATGAGCGCTGGGCTTATAAGCTTGCTG
Source organism: Crenuchus spilurus (assembly GCA_036984385.1). Taxonomy (NCBI): domain Eukaryota; kingdom Metazoa; phylum Chordata; class Actinopteri; order Characiformes; family Crenuchidae; genus Crenuchus; species Crenuchus spilurus. The sequence goes on from BRDA01057398.1 coordinate 16,934, forward strand.
CTGGACATTCTCATAAAGAAAATGTTTTGTCATCTGATGTGGCTGCAGCTCTACGACCAGACAAAGTGGCAGAGGCTGGAAAGGCCGAGCTATGATGACACAAAGCTTCCGTCATGGTTATTTGTGAGAGCTTCAGTCTTCATTTGTGTGTACACACTAAGCCAGATGGCCAATATATGGACTTAATTTTAAAGGTCACCATTAGGCGGGCTCCTCGTCTCCAGCAGAGTATATGTAAACTTCAGCTAATTTGCAGCGAGATGCTTGCATCGATCTCTCTCTCGCTGATAGAGTCACAATATCTACAGAATGAAGAAGTTGATCTATACTAGACAGTGAATTGTACTCCATGAGTTTGTCATAAACATATTTCTGTATTTCTAGCTGTTGAAGCTCTACAGAACACTAGTGAGGAGAACAGTTCACATTAGTCAGCAAAACCATTCATCACATTCAACTGCATGCGAAACAAAGCACTGTGGGGTTACCATGTCTGCTGGGATAGGGGTCTCCAAACTTTTTTAGCACTGCAGACCAACGATTGACACAAATGAGCCAATTGTGAGAGGATTTGGGTATGGATTTGGATAAAATGGTCAGAATATACATCATATTCTATTGTTCAGTATTAGAACCCAAGGATGCTTTACAATCAACACTTATACCCCAACCACACACACCGTTGAGAAGCGGCAGCCAATCATGCAAAGTTTTATCAAGAAGTGGCCGTCCACTTGGAGGACTGCATCGAACACTAGAAGGATCACGCAGGACAGAGTGCCAAATCATCCATCCATCCATTATCACACCCGCTTAATCCTTATCAGGGTCGTGGTTAGTCCCCTACTCCCTCACTGGGTGCAGGGCAGGGCATTACACTACTCAACTAAGCCCAGGACAGGGCGCCAATCCATCGCTGGGTGCACACACGCACACCAAGCCATTATGCCAGTTTTACATAAACCTCTAAAACATGTTCAGAAGGTCAAAATGTCAAGAAAATTTAAATTTCAAAAATATCCAGATATGAGATCTTAGCAAGTCTTGTTCACTTGCAACCCAGTAGCAGATGTTCCGAGGCCCAAACCCAGTCACTTTTGTGATGCATTGTGGGACTGTATGAACAGAGGAGGGTAGATAAGCCATGGTATGAGAGGTTGTGTCAGTAACAAGGTCTGTCATGGTTAAAATGCACTGAGATTATAGAGCAGGCATCTTTGTCAGGGACATCCTGCATTTTTCAACAAGACAATGCAAAAGCACATGCTGCACATTACAAAGACATGTCTGTGGAAGAAGAGCGTATAAGTACTGGTACTCTCCTGTCTGCAGTACTGATCTGTCCCCAATACCGAATGTTTGATCATTTAGAAGCGACACTGTTGTACACCATGAGACAAAATAACACCATCAGTCAGTGCCAAAACATCTTTACCATCCCAACTTTTTTTGTTATGTGTTTTATAGAATGAAGGAGTGGATGTATATTAACAAATGAAGTTGACCAAGCAAAACTTTTCATATCTTGGGTTCACAGAGTGTGAAATGAAATAAAAGTCAATGTAAATGTAAACACTGCTCTTATATTTGCACAGAGTAAATATAGCACATTATTATCCATCTCTGCGTATAAACACACTTGATATTCTGTGAAAAATGGCTACAGTAAGATAAACTTCCAAAATAGTGCACAATACAGAGCTCCATCTCCACCCCAATCCAGTAATCACAGCCCTTCAGATACGGAGACCAACCGTTTGATTGATGTCTTTAATTACACTGTGATATAAAAGTGACAGATTACACACGAATTCCTGCAGCTTCCTCAAAGCACATGCTTCTCCTGCCTCGCTCCTCGCTCTCAACACCAGCTTAAATACATAATGAACTTTCCATTTGGTGTGAACATATGTACAAAAGCATGGATGAGAGGAGAGTAAGTGTAGCACAGTGACAGTGAGCGCAGTGGTAAAGATTGCCCGGGCCAACACAGCCTGCTGAGAAACGAGATGGCAATTAACGCTCTGAAGACAATGAAGGCATCTGCAGAGCAAAAGGCACATAGATGTATGTATGAGGAGATATCTGTACGCAGCTCTACATTACCCAGGTATCCACACATTTACACCTCTAGCAGAGAAACATTTGTTTAAACATGCCATCCTTGTGGTGCCCTGGTCTTTTTTGATCAATCACAAGCACTGTCTTAAAATAAAAGACTGATGTCACAATCTTGGAGCCATAAGAAGGGTTGATTTCACAATCGTAGCCTAAAGAGAAGAATTAATGACACAAAAGGAGATTTAAAAAAAATTTGACTCAGAACAAAGATTGACATCACAATCTTAGCTTAGAAAGAGGAGCTTGTGTCAATCTTATTACAAACCTAAACCCAAAAGGAGGATTGACATCACAATCTTGACTTCACAATCTTAGCTTTAAAAGAAACACTCGTCACAATCATACAAATAAGAAGGATTGGTATCACAACTTCAGCCTAAAAGAAGGATTGATGTCACAAACTTTCCCTACAAAAACAAATGATGCAATCTTAGAATTAACAGAAGGTTTGAACTCACAACCTTAGACCCAAATGAAAGATTGACACCATAATCTTAAGCCCAATAGGAAGATTGACGTCGCAATCTTTGCTTTAAAAAAGGTATTTGTGTCACAATCTTACAAATAAGAGAAGGACTGATATAACAACCTTAGCCTAAAAGAAGGATTGATGTCACAAAATTGTTCTAAAATGAACTAGTGTCACAATCTTGGTGCTAAGAGAAGGATTGACATCACAATCTTAGCCTAAAAAGAAGGTTTGAAATCACTCAACAGATTTTGCTTAAAAAGAAGGATTGACATCCCTATCTTAGGCCCAAAGTTTTGGCATCACATTCCGTGCCTAACACTGAGGATTGACATTGCAATCTTAGCCTACAAAGATTTGTTGTCACAATCTTAGACCTACAAGGATTGATGTCATAATATTAGGCCTGAGTGAAGGATTGATGCCACAATCTTAGGCTGAGAAGAAGAACAGGAAAAGTTCTCCCACTGAAACTATACACAGCTTTAAAAATGTAACACATAGTGGAGGGTCTTCAAGTGAAAAAAAGACGTATTTTGCTCCTCAGAAGAAGTGCAAATGGTGCTGCTGAGTTGATTGCTTTTCATGTTGGGAAAGAACGAGTAACATGGAGAGTTGCATCACCTCATTCAACAACTGAAACTCATTTTTACATGTAACTCAGATTTCTCTAACCCAGTTTGAGACGCTTATAAGAAATACTAGCACCACTCATGATGAAGCAGAAGAAAAGCAAATCCTTTTGATGTTCCTTTAGAAATTTGACATGCTGGGACACAGCCGGTTGGTCATTAGGGCTGGTATTAGTGACTGGTGCTTTATCATTCCTTTTTTAACTGTAAGATTAAAAGATACAAGCACTTCTACTAAAGATAAAATTGTGATGTTGGTTTTTCTCATAGATTTAAGATTAAAACCCTAGTACTTTTTAGGACAGTACTGTGAAATCAATCCTTTTTTTGGCAAAACATTGTAATGCCAAACTTTATCTTGGGTTGAACATTATGGCTTAAGACTGTGATGTCTATCCTTCTCTTAGTTCTAAGATTATGATGTAATTTCTTCCTTTTATGCTAAGGGTGTCATATCAATTATCTTAGCTGTACGACTGGCACAAGCCCCTCTTTTTAAGCTAAGATTGCAACGTCAATCCTTTTGGGACCAGAATTATTAACATTATGCATATTATCATATAACATTATCTTTTTGGCTTATGATTGTGGCATCAATCTTTATTTTGAGACAAAGCGAACAAATCTCCCTGGACAAGGATGGGATGTTTAAGCACATTTTTTAACATAAGAGTGCAGTTTAGAGGGCAGCTTCAAGTCAGACAATCAATCAAAATGTATTTATATAGCACTTTTTACAATGGATGTTGTCACAAAGCAGCTTCACATAATTGGAATGAGACATTTTGAATCAAAACGCAAAACCTGATGCGAGTAAGCCAAAGGCAACAGTGACAAGGGAACCAAGGAACCAAGACTCGCAAAGGGGATCCATCCTCCTCTGATCAAACTTCTGATAGAAATTTACATCATCAGTTAAGTCTGACATTGTGCTGTAGTGTAAAACAATAATGATAATAATAGTGATAATTGCATCCATCTGGGGTCAAATTAAAAGTGCAATAGCCTTAAAGCATCAGTCTGATCATTGCTAGTAGGAGTCCATTTCTATTTCAGTGTAATGATGGTGGTGGGTAATGATAAGCATCTGTGGTTGGCAGAGGTACATATAGATGAGTGCTGATTGCCAGTAGATGTAGGTGATTTCAAGTCATTTTATGCTTTTATTCATCCCAGCTTATCCTTTTAGCTCTATTTTTCAATATCAAATATTATTTGTGTATTATACTCTCAATAATCTCTTTCCTAATCACGGAGTATGCCCTGATGTCTCAGTCTCATTAGCTCAGGGTTTGTATTTAAGACATAAGTCAGGCCCTGTAAGCGTAGATCAAGCAGCATTTAGAAGTTATGACAAATGCAATTAAGAAAGCAATAAATGCAAAGCCTTTGAACTACACAGTAGCAGGGGACTGACTGAGTTATAAAGGCATGAATTTAAAGTCCAGCTGTAGCATATTCACCACTACCAGCCTTAGTTTGTATAGTGCCACATCAAAAAATTAATTACTATTAGAGAACAGAGTTACTATTCAGCATTAAAAAAGAAAAAGTTTAAAATGTCACAACGTAATATATATTACAGTTTTTAAATTTAAATATTATTATTTTTTTAAATGTACTTGTGCACAAGAAAGCTTTCAAATATACACTCACGGGCCACATCATTAGGTACACACAGCTTATATCTCTTTGCACTCTTTGTCCAGTTTAGCTCCACTGAGCATACAGGTGCACTATAGACTGTAGTCCATCTCATTCTCTGCAGACTTTGTATGTTCTTCAATGCTCAGGACCCCCACAGAGCTGGTGGATCATTCTCAGTGACACTGATGTGCTGGTGGTGTGTTAGTGTGTGTCAGAGCTGCTGATGTTTTTAAACATCAGTGTCAGAAAATAGCCAACAGTGTCCAGACTAGAGGACCAACACAGAGCTACTGTCTCTGACTACATCTACAAGGTGGACCATCAAGGCAGGTGTGTCTGATCCACCAGCTCTGTGGGGGATCCTGAGCATTGAAGAACATAAAGTACACAGAGGAACAGATGGACTACAGTCTGTAATTGTATTAGTGCATCTGTATGGTGTGTTTTGTAAGATGTGGATCTCCACAGATCTGAACATTTAGTGACGTTTCCCAGATTAATCGTCAGTGAATGCAATTTATAAACCTTGTTCTACAAAACAAACAGCAGTAGATTGCTTGTCATTTTTCACAAAAAAAGCATTTTCAGTCTCTAAACTCTGGAGCGTAAACAGATGTTGCTTGCAGGTCGATCCTGATTGAACGTTGTATTGGCTCAATCTGCACAAAAGGCATCAGAACAGCTCGGAGCATCGGCCGTCTTTTTGATGAATGCTTCATTATAAATGGTCGGGTACTTTGTTCTTAATCATTTTAGAATGGCACAGGTTTCTGAGGTTATAGATTTTTAAATCTAATTTGAATTGCGTAACAGAGCTGGACTTATTCTGCAGGTCCAACAGTCAACTTTTTCTGATATTTTTAACCCGCTGCTGGTGCTTTCAGAAAGACAGAAGGAGGGGCGGATGTTGCTGGATTGGTTCTGGGTTGGATGTAAGATCAGGAGATACTGAGAAAAAACCTGGAGTAATTGCTCTGTAGCTCCACCCCAGTACTGCCCCTGATCCTCACATCAATCTGATTAACTATACAGAGCTTAAAACTTACGTACGGTAATTAATGTGCTGATAGAGAAAAAAGTGACTGACCAGATCCAGCATCATACAGAACAATCTTTTCTTTCCTTAACAACGAGCATTTTTACATGAAACCAGATACATACATAACACTCTAAGCTGCTGATGAGATCAGTGTTACTGCACATCTCACAGACGATAAGTTACTCACATAAGCAAATTAATCACATCTACCAACACAGGATGATGACTACATTAATAAAACACTAAGCCAGCACACACAACTGCATAAAATAACCGATGTGAACAATTTATAACTGTTTTAACACCGTTACAACCCGCAAGTGCTTCTGGGTGATGACGACACCATCGACATGGCCAATCAAATCTAATATTTAAAATTATGGCCTAATGAATAATTATTAGTGCAGAGAGAGCCCGTCTCTCTCTCTCTCTCTCAAAGCATGCGTGCCTTTGTATGTGTGTGTGAGAGAGAGAGAGAGAGAGGGAGAGAAAGCGCGCACACGTTTGTTTGTGTGTGTGTGTGGGCAGGGAGACTGAACGTCTGTTCACGTGACGCTCCGCCAGTGTTTTGACTTCCTTACTGACTGTTTAGCTGCATGATTCTAATCATTTTCTAGATTATTTATTAATTTGCGGGATTTTTCGACATTGACGTCTCGTCCCGCTCCCGCGATGACTGACTGACTGACCGACCGCTCCAGCAAGAGACGATTAATTGTTGTCCCACACCGCAAGGTATTGTAACGGGTCCCGTGGGTTCCGCGGTAATGCAGGCCTCTAATCTGATGTGTTCAGCATCCATATATACATACATATACACTGGTCAAAAGTTTTAGAACAAATTTTTCCAGTTTTCTACTGAAATTGATTGAGTTTAATGTCTCATTGAGTCTGAAATGAAAGCAGAGGAGTTAAATAAGAGCTCATGGAATCAGTTTATAGACCAAAATGTGTCTAAACTTTGGACACAAAGTAGCACCTTTGTCAGATATAACAGCTGAACTCGTGACATTCTTTCTACAATAGACAGTCGTGGCCTAGTGGTTAAGGATCTGGTCTGGTGACCTGAAGGTCACCGGTTCAATCCCAGGGCAGGTCACGACTGAAGTGCCCTTGAGCTGGGCACCTAACCCCCAATTGTAAGTCGCTTTGGATAAAAGCGTCTGCTAAATGCTCAAATGTAAAT
>BRDA01057400.1:0-10646 GCA_036984385.1 Crenuchus spilurus
GTGGACATACATAAATAAATAAATGTAGACATGTTAAATACATAAATAAAGTAAAAACATTTATTATTAGTATATACACTTTTTCATGAAAAAATTTATATTTATTTATTTATTTATACTTTTGTCATGTTTGGTCCTCCATTTATTTATTTATTTAATTAATTATTCATTTATTTACTCATTTATTTATCTATCAATTAATTAATTAATTAATTAATACTTTTGTCATGTTTGGTCCTCCATTTATTTATTCATTCATTTATTTATTTATTTATAATTTTGTCATTTTTGGTCCTCCATAATAAAATGCAGTAAACTTGTTTAAAAAGGCGCTGTCTGAACATCCCCAACAATGCAAAAAATGTAATGTAAAACCACCTTTTATCTAGTAAAAATATTTCTCATTTTGAGTTTTATAAGATAATCATAAGATTACTTAACTTGGAATTAGTTATTTTATCTGCTTTTAGTATTTTTAAAGCATTTGTTTTAAAATAAGTTATCTTATCTACAACTAGATTGAGATTACTGTGCTAAAAACAAGTAAAATGCTAAACGAGTTAAATCTTGCAATAAGCTATAAATAAATATTTAGACTAGATTTTAGTGGTTTTAATATATTTTTTGCACATAAAGCTTCTAGAAGTGTTTGCTTAACATACTCCATCATAAACATAAAGTTCAGATTAATTGAAAGATAAACATTTTTCACATTTCATAATGGCTTTTTGTGTGTGTAGGTGTGTGTGTGTGTGTGTGTGTGTGTGTGTGTGTGTGTGCGTGGAAGATCATTATGACAGTTTGGGCAGAATCATATCAGGTGTATTACTACAGGCCAAACATCTGGACGTAAAACAACCATCATAAAATGTTAATAAAGTAATTTTTCTGAATGAAGAGACAGTAATCTGTTTAACAGTAACGTGTCCAGATCATTCTTACAGATGACCAAGTTAATGTGGCTAACATTAAGGCAGTTGGCACCAATTAGCACATTATATGTTTAATGGTAATTGATGGTAATTTGCTTTCATTAAGTAGCATCTAGCTAAAGCTAAAGTTATATTTAATCTCTATTAGAAAAATAACACTTTTATTTTCTTTATAACACTTTTATCATTTCATTAGTAAATGATCCAAAAAAATACACGTGATCACATGAGATGTGTCTAAAATCCACACAATCACAGGTAAACACATGTAATGGGACTATTATCTTAAATTTCACAATTTTCACCTTGTGTGAATGTTTTAACTATGTGACCAATTCTTTTCTTATATGAGAATTTTTTTATCCATGTGAGGACAAGATTTGTTTGTCACGTGAGTACACATTTTTTTGACATGAGCACACATTTTCCATATGAGTATGTTTCACCATGTGAGCACACGTTTTTTTTTCCATCTGAGTACAGATTGTTCAGTATGAGTACAGTCTTTTCCACATGAGAACCATTTTTCAAATAAGTAAATTTTTCTATGCAAGCACACGTTTTCCCACATGAGCACATTTTTCTTACGTGAGAACGTTTTTCCAATAAGTACATTTTTCCAAATGAACAGTTTTTTTCAACATGACTTTCTATGTTACTACATGTCTTTTTTGTACAGGCTTTTCCACATGAGCAGTTTTTTCAAACAAGTACATTTCTCTATGCGAGCACACATTTTTCTCATGTGAGCATGCTTTTCCAAATAAGTAATTTTTTCCATGTATGAGTATGAGAATGTCTTTCCAAGTTTCTATGTTTTTTTCCATGTGAACACGTTTCCATACGAGTATGTTATTCCATGTAATATTTTTTTCACATGAGCACACATTTTTTCATGTGACATGTTATCACGTCTTTTTTTACATCAAGATATTTTTTTACGTGACCACACATTTTTAACCAGCAAAAATGATATATTAATAGAGTATGATCATTTTATAAGTTAGATCCTTTTTCTAAAAATTAAATGTCTTCAAATGAACACAAAATGTAAGTGATGCTCAGTTCAAATCAGCTTCATTTGAATGCAGTTACTTTGTTGTAGACGTTTGGCCTGTAGCATACGTACCATACACACTTTTATATTGCACTAAGGCAGCTGTGCTCTGACTGGATGTGTGTGTGTGTGTGTGTGTGTGTGTGTGTGTGTGTGTGTGTGTGTAAATTAAGGAAAACATAGCCCATATTATCATGTGTGGCTTTGAATTCTGTGCAGCAAGACGAAGACAAACTTATAAAAGTCCTCCATCTTCCTCCTTCATCCTTTCCTTTCTTCCTCTCGTTCGTCTTGTCTTCTTTCAATGAACAGACTCTTCTCTTTCCTTTCCGCCCATCCTCCCTCTCTCCTCTCGTCCTCTTTAGCACATCAGATGTCTATAAGAACTGAAAATTGTCTCAGAAAAGTCACAGTACGTAGATTCCTTGTTATAATATTACTGTTAATAAATATACTTTCGTCTGTTCAAATTTTCCTAACGCTTCCCACACTCCTCTTTTCTATCATCCTATTAGTTTAATAGTCATGGCTGTCTTTCTTTCTCCATCTCCCTCTACTTATCTCGCCCATCCCTCCTTTCTTCTCAGAGAGATGGAGAGAAGGCGACAGAAGGAGAAGGAAGGAGTCCAACAGAGTAAAAAACGGAAGGATTTTATCACTTCATTCCATCGTTCCATGGTTCAGACATTGTCGTTTTTGTCTTCTTTCTTTATTTCCTCCTTTACTACGGATAAAGGGGGAGTTATTGAGTAAAAACAGGTGGACAGCCCTGTGCAGGAGATATAGTGATGCACACAGAGAGACAGAGAGAGAGAGAGAGAGAGAGAGAGAGAGAGAGAAAGATGGAAGAGACAGAAAAAGAGGCAAGAAAAGATCAGAAAAGGAGAAGAGGGAGAATGATGGAGCGAGGTGTGGAGTTTTCCTGTGCTTTCCCACACTATCTCTCTCTCTTTCTCTTTCTCTCTCCCTCTCACTCTCTCAGTGTGGTAGGCTGAGTGGTGTTTCCTCTCTCTGTTGTTGTCTTCTTGCTCACAGGCGCTCTCTGGTGGCGATCCAGATGTATGGCCCAGACTGTTCCTCGATTACAGATTTCACCTTGTGATAGACTTCCTCAAAACTGTCTCCCTCCACCACAGCTACAGAGAGAGAGAGAGAGAGAGAGAGAGAGAGAGAAAGAGAGAGACAGAGAGAGAGAGACAAAGAGAGAGAGACAGGGTGAGAGAGAGAGAGAAAGAGAGACAGGGAGACAAACAGGGAAAGAAAGAGAGAGAGAAAGTGTGTGTGTATGTGTGAGAGTGTGTGAGAGAGATGGAGAGAGAGAGAGACAGGGAGAGAAACAGAGAGAGGGGGAGAGAGAGAGTGTGTGTGAGAGAGATGGAGAGAGAGAGAGAGAGAGAGACAAAGAAAGTTTAAATAGTATGTTATATGTATTATAAATAGAACCTCCTTCTCCAGGAAACTTGGGAAACTTTGTAAAACTGCAGTAAAATCTGTAATCTATAATTTCCAAATTCACTCAAACTTTTATTTAACAGACCATAGACCACAGATCATATTTTCATTGGTTTTAATGATGGACTTAATTCATTATAACACCTGCTTAATCCTTATCAGGGTTGCGGTTAGTCCCCTACCCCCTCACTGGGCGCAGGGCAGGGCATTACACTATTCAACTAAGCCCAGGACAGGGCGCCAGTCCATCGCTGGGTGACACACACACACACACACACACACACACACACACGGACAATTTTTAGAGTATCCAATTCACATGACCTCCATGTTTTTGGACTGTAGGAGGAAACCGGAGACCCTGGAGGAAACCCACGCAGACATGGGGAGAAACTCCGCTCAGATGGGGAATCGAACCCAAGACCTCAGCGCTGAGAGGCGAACGTGCTAACCACTAAGCCACCATGCCACCCCATGAACTTAATTATACTTGTTAAATATACACAAATGTATGCAGTACACTCAAAAAGTTGGGACAGAGGCATGTTTGCTACTGCATTGCATCACCTATTGACAGTAATTATACTTTAAGAATTGAAGATACTAATTGTTGAAGTTTACAAGTGGAATTTTTGCCCATTCTTGCTTGTTCTGGGAAAAGACGTCTTGATGATAGCTTATGTGTCTCTAAAATACCAACATAAGCCTCCACAGCAACGGTAGCTTCACATATATGCAGATCACCCATGTCATGGGCACTGAAGCCCCTTATGCCAGGACAGATGCTGTTTTTTGCCCTTTATGGTCTTCTTCATCTTTGGCATGTAAAGTCTGATGTTCTTTTTTCCCAAAACCAAGCTGAAATGAGGACTCTTCTGAACACAGAACATGTTTCCAAGGTCTTTCAGTTTAATTTAGATGACTTCAGTTCCAGAAAACTTGGTGTTGTTTCTGTGCAAAATTAATATGGCTCTTCTTTGGAAAACACAGCTTCAGGTTGTATTTACTGATGCAGTGCCAGACTGTGTCAAGTTACAATGACTTTCCAAAGTATTTCAGAGCCCACGTGACTATGTCCATCATGGCAGCTTGATGGTTTCTCAGATGATACTACCTGTGGGCTGCAGTTTCCTCCCTTTATCCAGCAGCAGTTTCCTCCCTTTACACACTGACATTTCCTCTGACTACTTGAATCTTTCATATATTGACCTGTAGATGTTTGGCTTAAGGTGGTGTTAATTGTGGAACCTTTCAGAGCAGTGTTACTTGTACTTTTCAGTCATATTTTGTTTCTGTCCCATCTTGTTTTGAGTGTATCACAGGTATTGATTTCTAAAATTTTGACACTGTCTGGTCCGGTCAAAGATGCTGGGTAACTTTTTGAGATATTGTGTAGTTCAGCATAGCACTCACATTAGTGACAAAAATTAGCCGCTTGGTTTTATTGCTGTAAATGAAAGATAGTCTCAAATATCTACTATAGTACATGTTTGTATCAAAAACAAAACTTACTAAAAAGTTGTTTTTGTGCAGCAAGGCATTCAGCAAATTTGCAGATTGTACCCAAAAAACGGGTTTCTGTGACCCCTCAAATCTGGATGTAGAACTACTTCTCCAGTGGAGGTACACAAGCTTGTTGGGTGTCATTCAGCTCCTGAACTACTTCTCTTCAACGTAGAAATGTGTTTGAGCTCAAGTATTCATCCGCAAAATGTGAGCAGGTTAGATGTCTTCAGCTCATATAAACAGAGCGACTGTGGCCAGGCTCATATTTCAGAATTAATTTCTGGTAGGTTTGGATTTGTTTTGATTTACTTTTGAATGTTTCTGATGTATTAATGTCTTGTGACACAAATAAAGTGAACTGAGTTTCAGTATGTTATGTCTCGGAATGCTCGATCCCTGAAAATATGAGAGATAATCAGCTAAAACTTTGTGTGAGGATTCCTTTAACAGCACTCTTTTCAAATATGCATATAACTCATATTTGAAAAAAAAAAAGACTTTGGCCTGGTTTTCCCAGACGGTGTCACATTTTTTTTTATATTTAACAAACAAAATTAAGTTTGTCAATGAAAAGACTAAAAATCTTTTCTTTGTCCTTTTGAAAGTTCAACTGGATTAACAAATGACAGATTTTACTGCATTTCAGAAAATCAGTTTTTATTGCTATTTTATAAAAATTCCAGCAGTCCAGCAGTCGCGGGTGAAAATTTCTCTTCATGTTGTGACATCTCACCTGAGAAACACTCGAGGAAATCCTGCTCTAGTTTAACAGCTCGATCCAGTCCTTTCCTTGCCTGCTCCTCCGTCAGACGAGTGTTAATCTCCCTACACACACACACACACACACACACACACACACACACACACAGGTTTAAACACAGGTTTAGCTTCAGGTCTACCCTCACTGATCAGTGATGAATGAATAGAGTTTATAATGATAATAATACTTGTATGTTGTTTACAGACAGTTTTCTGTGTAATTAGTGTGGTTGTTAATGGTTACGTACAGGACATTCTCCAGAGATTTCGGCCTTACAAAGATGGCTATTGGGTGAAGCTGTGCAGCCTGAAGTCTGCGGATAGCATTTGCAGAAACATCCAGAATACAATGTTTCCCCTGCTGCTCATACACACACACAAACAAAACAGAAAAAATATATTGACAAATGAACCAGTAAGATACATCTATTTCCATGGTCCTATTAAAGCCATTTGCATGATTATAATGCATCTATTTCAATGGTTATGCTAGACATACACCTGTTTCACTCTCTCTCTCTCACCTGCTCAGCCACCTCTCGTACGCTCTGTACACTCGTCCCATACAGGTGGCTGTTATATTGTCCAGCTTCAATGAATCGATGGCTCTGGATGTCCTTCTCCATCTGTTCCCGTGATGACACAAAGTGGTAATCCCGCCCATCCACCTCGTACTCACGCTTCGGCCGCGTCGTATCTGAGACATATCAGTGATGTCATCAGTGTGAGACAGACATCCTGACTTACACAATTACAACAGCAAGAGTGAGACCAGTTAGTGATAACATCATTAGCCTGCACCAGACACATAATCCAGCCAATATCCAGCCAAGTCACAACAAATATCCAGCCAATATTCACCCAATATCTTTACAATACCTAACCAATATCCAAAAAATATTCAACCAATACACAACCAATACAAAAACAATATCCAGCCAAGTCACAACAAATATCCAGCCAATAATCATCCAATATTCAATTAATTTCTAACCAATATTCAATTAATATATAACAACTATTCAACCAACATTCAACCAATATCCAAACAATATCAACAAATACAATAGTTTTTATTTGCAGATAGCAACTAGCTACTGTTAGCATCAGTACTGCTTAATAACAATATATTTTGGGCATTATTGTGTGCAGTGATCTGTGCTGTTGAAAGCCTACAAACGTAAAAGTAATATCTATGTCATTGGTGATAATAATCACACTGTAAAAAAATTTTTTTTAATTACTGGCTTGTAGATCATTCAAAGCAAATATATAAACTGTGTTGAAAGTTCTTATTTTTGCCATGTTTCAATAAGCACAAGGTGCTTTCTGACCAAGACTGTTTTAGCCAATAAATGAAGAGTCAGGGCAGAGCTAAGTCAGTGAGAGTGATATGTGGGTGTGGCTTGCACACTTACGAGGAACGCAAGAGCCAAACTTGTCTGGAAACTCTGACAGCAAATCATCATTTACCCGGTCCTTCACCGGCCCGAGGATAATGATGGGTCTCGCATAGTGTACTGAGAGAGAGAGAGAGAGAGAGAGAGAGAGAGAGAGAGAGAGAGAGAGAGAGAGAGAGAGAGAGAGAGACGGAGAAAGAAAGAAAAAGAAAGAGTAAATAGATGTAATATTGCATTGCTTAGATTAGTAATACACTAATATAATAACCTAGTAATACTAACTTCAGTCCATGAACCTAATACAAACCCTCACTTCAAAACTAAACCTAACCCTGACCCCTCAAACCTATTCCTAACCCTAGCCTCAACTTTAACCCAAAGTCTAGCCCTGACCCTAGGCTTAACCCTAATCATAACCTTAGCATTAACCTCAATCCTAATCCCTAAACCAGCATAAATTATTTTATCATTTGTTTTGTTATAACACTAAATTATTATGTCCAAATTTTATCATATTTTTATCAATGAGTTTATCTTATGGGCAGCACGGTGGCTTAGTGGTTAGCACGTTTGCCTCTCAGCACTGAGGTCTTCGGTTTGAGTCCCCATCTTAGCAGAGTTTCCATGTTCCCCCTGCGTCTGCGCGGGTTTCCTCCGGGGTCTCCAGTTTCCTCCCACAGTCCAAAAACATGGAGATCAGGTGGATTGGGTACTCTAAATTGTCCGTACATCTGTGTGTGTGTGTGTGTGTGTGTGCACCCAGCGATGGGTTGACGCCCTGTTCTGAGCTTAGTTGAATAGTGTAATGCCCTGGCCTGCGCCCAGTGAGGGGGTAGGGGACTAACCGCGACTCTGATAAGGATTAAGTGGGTGTGATAATGCATGGATGGATGGATGGAGTTTATCTTATTTAAACTCAATCATTTATGACACTACTGATTAACCAAAGAACAGAAATTGCAGATTTACACCTGAAATGGAATTGCTGTGATTAAACACTTACTGTCTGATATTCAGGTATAAGACATACAAATGTTCATGAATTCAGAGTGAATGTGTGATGTTGAATGCTTAAGCTCCTAATGAGGACTTTTTTTTAATACAGACTTTTGTTGTTTACAAGGAACAGTGAAGCCCATCAATAAAACCGAAATAAAAGTAAAGATGAGAATTACTCTACACTCACCTTCCACTTGTGTCACCGTCTCGTAACTGTGAGCTGACTCTTCTCTACCTGCAACCAAACACATGGTCAGTTCATCATTGGGATATAAATCCCATCTGAAAACAATTCATTTCGAATGTAACATTTTGTTTAAGCTACATTATTACTTATTATTCACTAATAAGTATATGAATAAATACTATAATAATTCAGTTTCCGCTATGAATTAATCAGTATTTACTGGGAATTACTCAATAACTATTCTAAATGATTGAGTGTCTACTATTAATTATTCAGTAATTATTACAAATAAGTCAGTATCTACTGCAAATTATTCTGTATCCACTATGAATTAGTCAGTATACACTATGAATGATTCTGCATCCACTATTAATTAATCTGTAACTACTGTGAATTAGTCAGTATTCACTACAAATTATTCTGTATCAACTATAGTGTATATTAAATAATTCAGTGTCCTCCGTGACTAGTACATTCTGTACTAATGCAGTTGTAGCAATGTGTAGACCCTTATAATAACTTATAATTGTAATATATATATATATATATATATATATATATATATATATATATATATATATATATATATATATATAATTATTGTTACACTCCGCCTTTTCTAGGGCTGAAGGCGGGGTGACAAATGAAATGCAGGGTGTTTTGAGGTGAAGACACAGAGACACTCAAAGAAGGTCAAAGCGTAGTAAATGACCCAGGAAACCACAAACAAGCAGCAATACCAAATGAGTGGCTTTTGTGACTTGTTTATGTTCTGATGTGTGCCATAATGAGTCTTCCACCAGTGCTAAAGTTGACTCAGGTGTCAAACCTTTTGATTCACAGGGTACTGTTAGGTTAGATGAGGCTGAATCAAACGTATCAGTTGTAAAAGAAGACAAAACATGTGCATGTAGCAATTATAATAATTAAGGGTTTGATTTTTGTAAGTAAATACTAAATAAACAGAATCAGAAAAATCATGGCAATATTAAGCTCCACTCACCTTGCGATCCTAAACTATCTCGACTGTGATCCTGCCAAAAAGAATCGAGAGTGAAAAATTGCTGTTAGAATCCACACAATGAGAAAATGAGCAGCTATTAAAGGCATCAAATCCATGATTATTGCATTATTCTCTTGGTTAATTCAGTCAGCTCAGCATTTTCATATAACAACAGTGAATGTGAGAGTGGACCACAGTCTCTATAATTGTGCATTTATGCTAATAACAGACTACAGCAGCTCCAGGTTAACAGCTCCATTTATTACCAGCAGTGTAGCATCAAATTATCTTCAAATTACTGCTCAGTCGGGGAGTAAAACAAATGGTGTTTTCTTTCATAAACCCAGCGGGTCAAGTTCTTATGAGAGAGATGAACAGGAAATTTCAAGAAGCGGCCGGCAATTTAAATTTATTACAGCACATAAATGGCTCCTTAAAAAGAAATCAAGCACCAAATTGGTATCCAGACCTGGCAGCTTATTTCTGCTTTTTGATGCAATTTTCTCTTTATTTGTTTAAAAACAAACTCGTCAACAATATGAGTTGTTTAGTGCAGAATTGCTCCAGTTTCCTCCCTTTCACACTGCAAGGGGCAGCCATGGCCTGGTGGTTAGGGATCCGGTCTTCTGACTGCCAGTTCGATCCCCTGGCAGGACCTGACTGAAGTGTCTTTGAGCAAGTCACCTAACTCCCAACTGTTCCCCTGGCACTGTGGATAGGATCACTCCTGGCATGTGTGCTCACTGCACAAATGGCTTAAATGCAGAGGTCAAATTCCTTGGGGTTAATGAATGGGGTATAATTTATATAATGTGTTTAGGGTATCATGTATTACATGTTCAAATACAAAGACATTTCAAAAAAGTTAAACAATAAACATATGGCTGACACTTATATGAAAAAAGAGCCTTATTGGCTAGCATACAAAAAAAACACACTAGCCAAATATGCAAAAACAAAATTATACATTGTGTACACACCACTGTTTTTCCAATCAAAATATTGATTAACCAGAAGGAATATTTTCACTGCTCCATGACTGATGCCATCAGTAGTCTCACCACAGTAAGGAATATCGAAGTGCTTCTAGAGCAGGGGTCGGCAACCTTTAACACTAAAAGAGCCATTTGGACCCAGTTTCCACATAAAAGAAAATACTGGGAACAGCAAATATTTTTTGACATCTAAAATGAAAATAACACTGCATATATTGACAAATTATTATGTCCATCCATCCATTATCTACCGCTTTATCTGGGGCCGGGTCGCGG
Source organism: Crenuchus spilurus (assembly GCA_036984385.1). Taxonomy (NCBI): domain Eukaryota; kingdom Metazoa; phylum Chordata; class Actinopteri; order Characiformes; family Crenuchidae; genus Crenuchus; species Crenuchus spilurus. Next base: position 10,567 of record BRDA01057400.1, read on the forward strand.
AGGTAGCAGTCTGAGGAGGGAAACCCAAACCTCCCTCTCCCCAGACACCTCAGCCAGCTCCTCGGGTGGAACACCGAGAC